>NDXB01018864.1:74786-90265 GCA_002631895.1 Agapornis roseicollis
TTTTTTTTTTTTTGTTTTTTCGGGGTTTTTTTGAGATTTGAATAACAGTGAGTATTTATTAACATGCACAGAGACAAAAAGAGGGAAACAGGGCACATCATAAACAGGGTCCATGAGTGATTTATTCCTAGAATTTCATCTTGGCTGTAAAATTCCAATTCCTTTTAACAGTAAGAAAAGCAAACAGAAAACTGTCACAAACTTACTCTCTAGTTCTTCTTTCTCGAAGTTTGTATTGATAGTAGAGCTGATTTTGCCCATATCCACAACAGCTTCTTCATCGTGACCCTGAAGAAACAAATGCAAGTTCAAATTAAAACTAAACAGAACTATTTTTTCTTAATACCTAAACATGTTCTGCAGTCCTGAAGCTATTTGTCAAAAAGTTTTCTAAAACAACACGCTTTCATCTCTTAGAAACTGAGAAAGAAAATGCTACTGCAAATCTATTCATCCAACTCCTGAAGAAAACATTACCGCGACTTGAAGGAAAAATAATCAATAGATACCACGCAATTGCCTTTTGCAATGCTAACGATACCATATCATGGATCAGAACAAACATTCAAGAATGTTATTCTTTTAGGTTTATGTTCAAAAGCAGTGAATCTACTTCAACAAAATAACCAAAAAATTAAAAGTTGTGTAAGTTAACATGGGGACAAATTAGGGTGTGAGATTTTCCAGCACAAATAAGTAGCTTTGGTGAACTAAAAGTTATACAAAGGGGTGGCAAAAGAGTTGTGTAACTTAACTTGGGGGCTTCCCCTATACCAACAGTTTTAAGATGACCAAAATATTTGTTTCACTCAGGTTTCAACAGACACCTTGTTAACCACACACCTATTAAACCATCTTTTTAATGCACAAAAATAGAAAACAGCAATTGCAAGATGATTTGTTCAGGTCCCATTACTACTGAAACCATACCACTCATAATGCAAAAGCACAGTCCTCTAATCATACTTAGCACATTGCTAAAGCAGACCTTTAAGCACTGTCTTTCGCTCACTCTTGAAAAAAGTATACTTTAAAATAACTGAGCAACAGTAATCTCATCAATTCATCTCAGAATTGACACTGAAACTACACTGAAGTTGCCCTTCTTCAAATGTTTGCATTCTTTAGAATACAGTCCACTTGTAACTGCTTACAAATTACAGCCTCCTGGCAGAAAGCTGGAGGTTCTCCAAAAGACCTACTGCCTACACTACAGGTAATGCTTTACTCTACATCTAACTGTGTCTAAGGGCAGGCTCACTGCTGAAGAATACTGTTCCTGCTTTCTGCATGAATCAATTTTCCATTAGCTCAGTTCACCAAAGTGAACTTTTCTTGTGGCCACGTGACAGCTAGATCCACCACAAATAAATCTGTTTGATCACCACTTCTGGCAGCAGTCCACTGGTACATTTACATTGATCAACACAGGACCTGTGACAGTGGTTTCTGTCAGTTAAAAAGAAAAGCCTAAATCAGGAGTCTTACAGGGACGGGGAACCCCAACAGTGTTGACATTCATCTAAACTTTGATCTTTGAATTACTCAATTGCAGTGCTTTATATATAGAACAAGTTGGTCATCTCACAGGCAAGTGACAGGATGAGAAACAACATACGTGTGTAACAGCTACAAGTTAAAAAGATTGGTCTTAATAAAGTAGGTATTTATTATACTGTATTGTGTGCGCCTACGCACACACAAAGAAAATCCTAATCTTTGTTTGAATACTGAGGAAAGCAGATTAAAGAATATGAAGACAAAAAATGGCACATAAAAAAACCCATATTAGTTAAAAAAAAAAATAAAAGGATAAAAGCAGTTAGACCACATAAAAAAATAAGAGCAGCAGCACCATGTAAATAGGCAAGATACAACAGTGGCAGAGAGCCAAATAAATCTCTAAATAAAAGATGATTCTGAGCTGTGTCCCTAAGAACGGTGTTTTCAAGAAAGGTGTTACACAGCAGAAGTGGAGTCTTGCATGAATGTTAGAAAAACTAGAACTCCTACACAGCTTCAATCAAATAATTCAGGTGATTAAACCAAAGCCACACCTGTTGAGCAAATCTGCCAAAATGTTACAATTAATGAATCTATTTGAAGAATAACAAATTAATAAATACAATGAATACAAATGATGGATCTATTAATGAAGAAGTGGCAGAAATTCTCAAAGTGTCACAGTAATAAGATGGAAGGTAGGGGCAGGGGGTACATTCCTGGCTCCTACACCCCAAAAAACCCTCTAGAAGATGCTTTCATAATGTATCTGACCTCTATCCTCTCTCTCTTTCCCTATCTGTGGCATGGTTATCAAGAACAGTTGCAAAGTAAGTCTTAGCTCTTATCTTTACTGAAGATGGATTTTCCAGCACAGTTTGGGAAACATATTTTTTACATGCATAAACTCAATAGCAAAAAGAGGTCTCCAAGAAGCACTATTAAAAAGCCTCAGATAACAATCTTGTGAGGCACCAAATAAGTTCAGCAAAACATTTAACTGTGTTGGTGAGGCCGTAACACTACCAAGGAGGACTCACCTACTTTCTATTTCTGTATCACTGAGATGAGATGGAAAGTTATGTGACTCCAGTTCACAGAAAGAGATATATACACAGATCCTGCATGTTCCCAGAAAACTAAACAAAAGGAATGAGAACAGGTGAAGTATTACAAATCCTCATTTTAAATGTCTTATGAGGGATAAAACCCTCTAATATTACAAAAACTGCTATCAAAACTTCTTCCACAATTAGTTCCATAGTTACAGCCAGATCGATGAAACATCCTGTACCTAACTTCCCCAGCCTCCTTTTAGGACACCTGGAAGCTTTCCAAACACAGGCATCGAGCAGTAACAAAGTTCCTCCCCAGATTATACAAACCACCACTGGTAGAAAATGACATACAGACATGGGAGAAAAGACTTTTATCTCTCAATTACATCTTGAAACTGTTACTTGCTTTATGCCTTTTACCATGTTATTAATATTTATCACCCTTTGCTTCAGCAACAGAGGTACTTTGCCAACCTTACACATATAGAAGCAGCCTTCAAACCCACATCATGTGAATGTAACATGTCTTTTGAGATTAGATTACAGAAAGGTATGCATGCCCTTGCAAACTGTTCTATCACTATCTCAAAGTACTCAATGTATGCAAAGACTTCTCTAAGAATAAACCATTAGCAATCATGAAGAACAGGCTTTCAGCCTTTGTTTAGAAAAGCACAAAGCATCATTTTAACACAGCTGGTTGTGAGGCCAATAGCTAATGCCACCATGAGATACATCTGGCTCCAGTTACATAATAAAAAAAAAAACCCCACTAAAATTTTCAAATGCTCTATAAAACTAATTCCAAGCTACAACTTTTACCTTGCTAAAAAGGAAAGTCTGGAGGGCATAGGTTTCCAGTAATTATAGAAAAACTACCATGCCACTTTAAGGAACAAAACTGAGAGAAAAAAAACACTGTTGAATTCACAGCTGCTGAATCAAAACACATTCCCACTCTAGTTATCTCTTCCACTTTCTGAATCTTTACATACACAAACAAAAAGAGACGGGATTGCTTAAAACTCATCAACTTCCCTTTTGTAGGCAGAGAGAATGAATTCACCTTAGAGCAAACACTCCTCTGCAGATTACTATCCATTTCATGTGAAACTAGATGTACAATAATCTCACAGATGCCCAAAAAGCTGCAGATGAAGGTGAGGCAAAACAAAATTATTAACTTGCAATGTATGTAGCTTTTCAGTCAAGAGACAGAACAATGGAGTAGGGAAAAAAAACCAACACAACCAGCTACCAAGGTGCCCCAGGGAGAGATTAATCTTCACCTTTGGTTTGCTTTTTCACAAGGAGATGGTAATTTACAAAAATAAATCCGGAGTAATTCAAGGAAATTCAAATAAATTGACTGTATTAAAATACACCAAGTACACTTTTTCCTAACACCAGATTTGTGAATACTCACAAATATAGTGTAGAAACAACATCTCAGTAAAACCCTCCTATTCAGCCAGAGGTACCTACATATACTACAGCATGTCTTATCAGCCTTCAGACTTTGCCCCACATGAAAATGAAACACCTTTTCAACTGTTGCAGACCAGACAAGACTTCCAAATACTCTTCACTCTAGCAGAATTCCATCAGAGTTCCTTTTGCTACCTCCCATTTTCAAATGTCTTAGTCCAGGAGAAACAGAGCAATGACCTTTTTACTGCAGGCAAGCAAGTATTCAAAAATCATTTATGCTTTATTTATTTACTTTCTTGAGTATTTGCCTTCACTTAGCATAATACGGTTTCTGTACCTAAAATATTAGAATCATAGAATCATAGACTAGTTAGGGTTGGAAAGGGCCTTAAGATCATCTAGTTCCAACCCCCCTGCCATGGGCAGGGACACCTCACACTATTATAGTTGCATGCTTTTTTAAAGTAGTATTTAGGAAAAAGGTCAATCCTGAATTGCATGCATCTTTAAGGAAAACACTCAAGTTTGCAAGAACACCTCCAGCACCATGTCTTAGTTACGGTCTAGTGGACTGGGACAAATATGACGCAGAGAATTTTAAACTCAAAGGAAACTTTCCACTGTCATCTGTACAAGCTCTTCTCACCATGCAACTCAACTAATCTTATGCAGTCACATACACAACAGACTTCAGATGGGCACACTGCCAAAATGCATTACTGAAAAAACACTTTCAAGAGATACAACTTGCAAGCGACAAATGTTTAAGGTACTTGAAATGCAACTCAATTCATTCTAATGATAGTGATCATACAAATGGCTGATATAGTGAACCATAAACCTCTGAAAACTAAGTAGAATACAGTAATTATGTTGAGAATAATTTGAACTCAACATTTAAAGCCATTACTTAGCTAAATGAATGCCTGTATGCCACATTTACATCCCCTCAGCCCCAAGTTCTTCCTCAAACAGAGTTGGGCACTACCTGCGGCACCAGAAGAGATAGTCCTAGTGCTCATGGGAGTAAACAGGCAGACACAGAAGAGGACACAAACAAATGAAAGTCTACCAATGACACAGCAGCCCTGGAAGTCGTAAGGAAAGATACCAGAAAATGAATGTATTTATTGACACCATCTGTGACACTCTTATGCAGAGTTCAATGGTTATCATTTTACCTCTGGCAATTATCAGCACTAAGCCTACACTCTACGTCTCCCACTGCTATCCATACAGAGCACTCAGTACCCTTAGTTAAGAGTGAGCAAATTGGGGAGCGCTTTTCTACATGGTTCACCTGAAGGAATGGCCAACACGGGCACTTGGTAAGTTGTAAATATATTGTTTTACTTCTCTGCCAGACTGATTCTGCTTTTAAACCAGAGGTAAGATGAGCCTATGCTGGGCAAGAGGGCAGGCATCTCCAGTTGCTGCCTCCTTGAAGGACAGCCAGGATAAAAAAAATAAATAAATAAATAAATAAAAAATCACAGTTCTTTCTAAATAGTAGTAAGCAAGGGTATTAGAACTACATGATCTTCAAGGTCCTTCCCAATCCAAACCATTCTATGATTATTCAAGGTATTGAACAGTCTTCAGCTGAACTGCACAAGCAATCCTACAAATGCATTAGAAGTAAATTCTTTGAGCACAGTACTGGTCTACACAGCAATACTGTATCTTCGTAAGTTGCCAAAGTGATGAAACACTACCAGCTCTAAATCAAGCTATCAACCTAACAGCCAAGGGAAAATGTACCAAATATAAATGGGCACCATCTCATTTCATCAGCATACAATTTTTAGATAGCTTTGCCTCTAAATAGATATGGATGAAAATTATTAATAATTCACAACCAGAATACTCTCCAGGTTTAAAATAGGAAGCATACTATATTGATGGGTTCCCCTTTGGTTGTATTTGCTATGATCTCATTTGAACAGAAACAGCAGCTTTTTCCCCTGCTATCATAGTAGTGGGTATTGGTCACACACTGCAGCAGACTGTATCACAGCTCACAGGTTTTGGTGTCACCACCCCCCCCCTTCCTGTGAATCTTATCTGTGGTTATACAATTACTAATTTATACAACTATCCTCACATGTAAATGAAGACTCCTCCTAATCAAAGCAATACTCAGATCCTCACAGGAAGGTTTGATGCTTAGATTTCAGCAACACCACAGTTGTAATCAAAGAGGCTTGGAATACTTAGAGAAGTTTTTCTAGCCTATTAATCCTCTAATTAACTGCTCAACTTACCCTACTAAATACATCTGAACAATCTGCTTCTAGAAGACTTACCAAAACAAAAACAACAACAACAACAGCAACAAAAACACACCAAAACAGCACACGTTAAACATTTGTGCTGGTTCCATGAACTGAAGTATGGTGGAAGATGTGAAGTGTTCCTGCCTGTGGCAGGGGGGTTGGAACTAGATGATCTTAAGGTCCTTTCCAACCCTAACTATTCTATGATTCTATACAAACCTGGTTTGGACAAGTATGTCCAATAGACAACACAGACTTCCATAGGACTGTCCAGAAGTTGTATTTTACTTTTACTTTTCCAAAACTGTATGTGGAGGACAGTGAAGATAAACATGTATGTGTGCTACTTTAAAAATAAAAGGAAGAAAAAACCCACACATACACAAAAAACACCACACCAGAGTTTGGGGGAAAAAAGCAGTTCTAAACACATTCACATTTTGTTTACTGCACAGTTGAATATCTAATATTTATAAATAACTTTATTTCAGAGGTTCTAGCAGGCCACTGTCTCAGTGAGCACCATAACCTGCAAGTTAACCCATGTTCCAGACAACTCAGACACTAGTCCTTGGTCAGTAAACACAAAATGTTTATGTTAATCAGAACATGAAATTAAACTGGGAGGAAAAGCCAGGAAGACGAGGAAGCATGAACACTAACAACAGAGCGGTCACAGCAGTGACTGGCTGTCAACTATAGTACACCCTAGAAATCTGTCCAAAACCAATACATTAGAGCAGACACAAGAAAAAGGGATACCTTGATTCATATTAAGGCATTACTAAAATGCAAGAGAATATTTGCTTAAAATTAGAAGCGTGTTTGAATTCAATCTGAGTGTCTGGCAAGCCAGAAAATATACGAGCTGCATAAATTTAGCAAATAATCTCACCAATCTTGACACGAGATCAAGTTCCATATCTAACGTTATAGTAGTCTTTTTACAAAGTTGCATTTTATCACTGCCTCACAGACTAAATTTCATTCAACAAATTCATGGCTCCATTCACTTTGAATTCTAGAATTACAGACAGAAAAAGCAGTAGAGGAATCTGTACAACTAGTCACCTCGGACTTTTGCCTAGTCTTCCAGGCATACCCAATGGGTTCTGTGTCCAGAGCACAATGAAAATCAAAAACTGATCACCGTATTACAGAGACCCTAACAACAAGACCACTGCATTCACATGTATTTTAACATGTATAATTGAAACTCTTACTTCTTACGTTCACACAAGATAATAGAAAAATTAAGGGGTCATCTTATAAAATTCATATAATCCAATCCGGAGGTCTTCAAAGCTTTACAGCTTAGGAAAATTCCATCCGACAGATTTTAGTTTCCAAGGAACTCTAAATTAGTAATACCTCTTACACACTGCATTGCAGTTAAACAGCAGTGATAAAGACTACCCCGTACAAGAACTAAACAACAGCTCGTAATGCTAACACCAGAGTTCACTCCTTCACTATAGAAATCCCTATAGTTTTGTAGCTATGCCACTGACGTTTGAAGAAAACACTACCTCTGTGATCATTTTACCTCAGTTACATAGCTCATTAAATTCATTTTTGTCAGAAGGAACAATGAATATGCTATTTCAAGAATCTTTACCAGAAAATTCCCTGCTACACCTGCACAGAATTACTGAAAGCCACATTTAATAACCTTTAAATTAAGAAAAGATGACTCAAAATGGGGGAAGCAGGGCAGACAACAAAAAGCCACAGACACATCGGAGGAAAAGAACAAAAACTACAACAACAGCAGCACAACAGCAGCAAACACTGAAACATGCTGCAAATCTAGTATTATACTCTCATAATTGTAAAAGCACATTTCTTTTCTGAACTAAGCCAGTTACTATGATTAAGCAATTCTTCTAAAACAGAAAATATCTTCCCTAATACAGAAATCTCTACTTCAAGTATTATTTCTATCCTCAAATCTTTCAGATTTCTTCCCATAACCAGTGAGTCTAAGGTAACACATCATTCAGAGACACAGCTCCTATATACCACTTGCAGAAAAGCACATTTGAACCATGATCAAGTTATATAGCTGCTGTTTACATACAGGTTGCATTTTCTTCCCTGGATGAGCTTCTTCCATGCTGATGTGCAGAAGCGGAGAATGTCCTTGTACAAGACCCCGTAATGAACCTCCCAGGAGATCAGAGACTGCGCATACATGACTGCTTTAGCTCGCTCTGCTTGACACAGATGTACTCCAGGAAATTGCTCCCCAGCCCCACAGCCAATCTCTCCCTTGTGAATCTCATCAAACAGGGCACAGACTGCAGCTACCTCAGGGTCATGCAAAAGCAGAATGAGAAAGACAGCAAGCTTTCAATTGCAGCTCTGACAATACCAAAAAAGGACTGAAACAGAGCCCCACACACTTTCTGTATCAACAGCAGCTAAGAAGAGCTCCAAGGTTATAATTTTTAATCTGATCCAAGACTTCATTAGAACTACAAAATCAAAGCACATTCACACTTTGGGTCCCAGAACAGAATAACCCAGAAGCTGAACATCTGCTAAATTGGTTTACAGCTGTATTATTGACCTTTCACTGAACGCTCATTCCAAAGCAATTTTTTTTCCTCCCTACAAAAGCCATATCTTCTTGTTTAGCAAAATAAACCAGAGCTTCCTAAAGAAAATCCTCGTTCCCCTCTGCTGTTGAGATAAGAATGGCACGCTGCAAGCTAAAATTCATTTAATGTCTCCTTCCAGAGTGTGATGGCTCCCTGTTCCAGGCACGATACGAGTAGCTATGCTTCTTCTTTCCTTAAGCCAGTCTTACAAAAATGCAACACAACCTCCACTCTGGCAGATCATCAGATTCAGAGCTTCATTTCACTCTTCCCCTCTTCATCACTGACTTACCCTAATCTCCTTGTCCCATCAAATAATACATAGAAAAGGTGGCTCTTCAAGGCATTATGTGTAACTTAACCTTCATGACATGACACTGCCTTCCTTCATCTTTTTTCATTCTTTCATTCCTACTTCTTGGATGACGAGAACTCTAGTAACAAACCTGGACTGGTGCCATCCCAGCCAACAAGACAAGTAACATACTGGTCACAAACTTAAGATAAGCACCACCAGCTAAAGAAACACACTGTAAAGATGGTATTTACCACCTAGCAGTTCAGAAATCAGAAGATCACGCTGAGTTCCCATCACTGCCTCTCTCAGCCTAGAAAATTCTCTAAGTGTAATACAAGTATTCTCAGCCAGTGCTGACAAGAATTTAAAAGTAGTTTGTTTACATTCTGAAAACAGACGTTCACTCTTACACACCTGTGAATCTTTTCACTTCCAAACTACTTAAGGCCTCTCTGCTGCTTTCCATAAATTACAGTAAACTAAATGACTCATGCAGGAAGAACACAGTTAAACAAACTGTATCAGAAACCCCATCTCAGTGCCCCTCTTCTCAACTGAGCATGCTCAACCAAACCTACTCTTTTCCTCATACAGTTCTTCAGCTACTCAGATGAATACCCAAACAGCTATGGTGAACTGTGTTATGCTTTCTCTCCCACTCTTGAATGCAGTCATCCTTAGCATAAATCTGCACTAGAAGTACTTCAGCATCTAGAATTTGGTTTGTTTAGCTTGAGGCAGGCAGAGTGGTGAAAAAGGAAGAAGGGCTGTCTATGCCTTTGGTATTGGAGGGGATCGGGAGTGGAGAGGGAGGCTGAGAATCACACCTTCGCTTATTTTGTTTTGGTCCACTTTGGAAAGAATATTTACTTGGTTTAGAAACTTAATAAACTGCTCTGAAGCAGTTTACTGAAACCTCTTTCTAGCCTGTAGTCAACCAAATAAAAAACCCACAGGTTTTTCATTGTAAGCATAGAAGCTTTATTCACTCAAGAAAAAAGGCTAGAAAGCAAAGAACACACCCATGTAAAGCCAAGCTATAAAACCCAATATTCTAAAATTTAAACAACTTGTTTTTCAAACAGATGGAAGCTTTTGTCTTTTAAGTCCCACACCAAAATACTTTGTGGATAAGTGTCTGCTCTTTACCCAAGAATTAAAGAATAAACACTAGGCAAAAGCTTCACATTAGATAGAGAACACCACAACAACTTCAAACCGTAACTGCCTCAACATGCTTAGCTACACAAGTATTCTAAAACAAACTGCAGGCAAATATATTCAAAATTATCACATTCTTGAACATGTTCAGTGACAATACTGAGAACTCAGAGCAAAACTATTTGTACTGAAGCAGTATTTCAACCATATGCTTTATGCTGCAAAAGCATCTTTATGAAGTGTAAAAGGGATTTTGGGCGGGTTTAGGAAGAAACAGAAACATAAGTAGCTATTATGAAACATGTACTTTTCCCATCAATAGTTCCTTCTTAATTTTCACCTTTATACCTCTTCCAGTTCCACTTTTCTGAGCTTACTTCTGGTTATAAAAGTACTTTTTTTGAAAGATAGGTCCAAAAAATATGTATATATTCTCCAGACAGAAAAGAAGGATTTCATCTGAGCTGTTTGCTCTTTGCAGAACTTTTAATCTTCTCACACAAGCAAATATGGAGTCCATGATTTCCTTGTATGCAATACAGGCTTCCATTAGAAATTCTCTCAAAAACAACTAAATTGAACTGATTCCAAAACCTCTGTTAAGCATGGGGAGGTATGCAGAAATGTTAACAATGGATTAGAATAGTAGTTTTGACAGCACTTGTTATGACTAGTTTCTGGATCAATCTGTAAAAATATCCCCCATCACAGCTTACAGCAACTCCAGCCTTAAGACACCAACAAGCTGCATATATTTTTAAAGCCACAAATGAGAGTGCTATTACAATCCAAGTCTATCATGAAGTGGCAGTAAACTGCCTTACTGCAGGGTCTGCAGTCTCCAGCAGGCAGAGCTGCTCTTAATCTGCTGTTCTGAGATGGCAGAACACAAGTACATTTCTTCTTAAGTGGCTGCATTGAGCAGAACCATCTTCTCAACAGGATTTACCATGAGCTTAAGACCAAAGCTATCAAGCCTAGCCGGATAGCAGAAGGAAACTGAGCACTCGTTTGCTTGTAAAAAGACCATACTGACATTCCCTCACATCTAGCCCTGTAAATTGGTAGATCTGGCATGAGATTTGTACTGGTAATTAAAATCCTGGGAGATCGGTTAGTGGGGTGTTCAAGCTACATCCATAATCTAAACTTAACCCTTCCTTATATGAACAAATTATACAAAATGAACATGATGATCTTTCCTAACACTATAGCTCAAAAACTCCAATCCAGCTCACTACCATGTTTCATCATGTATCTAAAAGTATAGTATCCATCGAATTTGAAGCACCTCACTTTAGAAGAGTCTAAAACCCAAGAAACACCCATGAGACGGTAACACAACACTGCTAAATGAGACTTTATTTTGGAGAGGGGAGGAGGGAGCCAGGTCATGGGAGAGTCAGGAGGGGAAGCAATATTATAGGGGAGCATGCCGGAGCAAGTTGTATGACAAGCTGCCTGTTAGTATGACAGATACCACTACAGATGGTTTTGTTCAGCTTTTTAAATGGGAACCTACTAACTCATATTAAGAACAGCCACTTCCTACAAGTGTTCTATTACACACAAATATGAGCCAGTCCTCTAAGGAGATCACAGAATCATTAAGGTTAGAAGGGAACTCTGGAGATCATTTAGTCCAACCCCTCTGCCAAGGCAGGGCCACTCAGAGCAGGTTACACACGAATGTGTCTAGGTGAGTGTTGAATGTCTCCAGACAAGGAGACTCCACAACCCACCTGAGCAGCCTGTTCCAGTGCTCTGCCACCCTCAGTGCAGAAAATTTCTTCTTCATGTTGAAGTGAAACCTCTGTCTTAGCTTATGGCCATTGCTCCTCATCCTGTCACTGAGCACCACTGAAGAGTCTGGCATGCACCTTTGAAATATTTACATGCATTAATGAGATTCCCTCTCAGTCTGCTCTTCTCCAGACCAAACAGGCCCAGTTCCTGCTGTCTGTTCTCATAAGAGAGATTCTTCAGACCCCTGATCATCCTTGTCTGCTGGACCTTCTCCAGTAGTTCCTTGTCTTTCTTGTACTGAAGAGCCTATAACTGGACACAGTACTCCAGATGTGGCCAGATGTTACTCTCTTAGCAAAGGAACACAGAAACCTTCAGAGGCAGTGATTCATCATTTAATGAATTAAACACATCCATAAGAATCAAGAGTTTGCCTGCCTACAAGTATTTTACAGATACAATCTCCACATGACAGCTCATTCCCCAGAGGTGTATCTGTATGGGCTACTTCAGCTTGCCTCACTTTGTATCAGCGCATACAATTGGAGCTGAGTGTTTCCAGAAAAAAAAAAAATAAATAAAAAGAAGAGGAAGGGGTAAGAGGAAGAAGAACAAAAGCCCCAAAGATAGATGTGCTCTGTGCAAATACTCTCTGGTGTATCGCCCCAGAAGTAAGCAAAGTTTCTCAGCACATTGCAGGACAGCAGTCAAAATGTTACTGAAATTTAGAATTTTGTTAATTAAAATTTAATCAATAGTTTATAATACTTAATTTTAATAATGCAGAGTTATAAGAAATATTTTAGTGAGAAGTGTGTTTGTTGAGCAACCAGATGCTGTTATGAAATCCCTTGTATGGCCCTGTACCAGGACCAAAGGGACAGGTCAAAATCATTTAATAGAAACCAGTGGAACAAGTACAAGTTGATTTACAAACTGATTAATACTTACGTAGAGACTAGAACAACAGAACAATGTATGTAGCCGTCAGAAGTCTAGATTAAAGATAGCAAAGAGAGCCAACCGTAACTGTTTATAGCTACCTGCCAAGGATACCGTGGAATTAGGTAAAAGGCAATTCCAGCAGGGGGGAGATTGCGACCACCGACTCACTGACCACCTCCCCAAATTATACCCCAGACTCATTTCTAGAGGATTCTAACTTTTGTTGTGCAGAATTGGAAACGGGAGGAGAACGTGTTAATGATTGTTGGGAAATAACATGTTTATGTATTAGTAGGCTCTATGTAAGAAGCTTGATTTTGGTGCAAGGTGTGCACATTAGGAGGAGCTATCCCCCGTGCACCCAGCGCTGTAATAAAGAAGTGTCTGCTTATCTACATCCCATTGGTGTTGATAAGTTTCTTATTCCAGATTTTCGGTAACAACAAGCCACCGGGATGCTGCCAGCAAGCATGAGGCAGATCTCTACTTTGAGCCCCCCTGACATTACACAATTATACATCATTCTGAGCTGCATACTTACTCTCCAGAGAGGATACCAATGACATTTATAATCTGAATTGTCATCAACAGCAAGATTACATTAATTACCCTGCAGTCCTGATCTGGACGTACTGATCAAGCGAAATTTTTAGAGTACTTATTTCTGGAGTCAAAAACATTCCTCAGTAGAGACAGATGGAAGAAATACACTGCATTCAAACAGAACACTACCAAGAATTTTACTGTAACATGCATACACATGAGGTCACCATGCAAATGGCACTGAGCTAGGCTAGGGGACTTGGGGGGAGGGTTTTTTGCTGTTGGGTTTTGAGGTAGGTTTTTTGGCAAAAGAACGAGAATGCTCTACAACAGATCTCTATTGCTTGCCTTTACCTAAATTCATCTCTAGGCATTTTGACACCATTTTTGAGAGATATTCTAACTTTTTATCCTACAAAACTCTTAGATCACCTTGCACGTTCAGAAGAACTATAAACCAGGGCTGTTTCAAGACTATTATGGCCACCTAACCAAGGCCATACTTAAATGCTCTTAAATCACTTGTAGAAATATTAAAAATTCATCTCCTAGAATAATACATGGCACAGAAGTGAACAGCTGATGAGTCCAGATATGAAGCAGCATAACACGGGACAGATAATTTTATCTGGTATGTAATGACATTTGAAGTACGAGTGGAGGAAAGGCTTGCTTTCCCTGACAGTAGATCCTCAGGAAGCAAAGAGAAAAGGAAGTAAAACTCCAAGTCTGCTCATGACTGCTGCAATCTGAATCTCAGCTTGAGTGTAACTGCTTGGAGAATGGAGAAATACCATGCTCATGCCACTTTCTCCTCACTATACTTTGACTAGACATTGTAACATCCCTGCCTTACACTGGATCTGATGTTTCCCTATCATAGAGTAAACATTTAATTCAGTTGTCAGGGTTGGTTTTCTGAAATGACTGGTTTGTTTTGGTTCACCAGGTGTTTTTGTGAGGTTTGTTTGGGGTTTGTTTGTTGGGGTTTTTTGCCAGCTTCAGAAGTTGAATCAGCTTATAGGAAAGGAGACAAGACAAAGGAAGAATGACACATCCCCTTCAGAGACCAGAAACTACTCAATCCAGCTCAGCCTCAGCATGAAGCCGTATCTTAAGACATGTACTTACTTGCTGAAATTCTTCCATTCTGAAGCAAAACAGAGTATCCTTAAAGGCTGAAATAGCCTTTATGAAGGAAGATGTTGCTAGACAAAAAAACTGTCAACTGCAGACTTCCAAGGGCCAGCCCAAGATCCTTCAGATGGCTCACTGAAGGGACAGTCACAGTCAGACCACAGTTCCACACAGCTTAAGCTGTACATGGCCTTCCAACAGCACAAGTACAAGCTCAAGAAAAGACTGATTTTAAGTGAAATTAGAGCACACACAGCTAGGAATTTAGACAGACTTTTGCCTTTCACATTGACTTCTGGAAGACAGACAAATTATCTAGCATTGCATAAAAATTCTGCTGCCATGACTTTCTTTTAAGGCAAATTTGAACTTGAAGAGTAAGATTACACCAGATCTATGCTCCTTGAGATGCAAGTAAAGCAATTTTCACTAGCTGGCTTCAAAGCATCAGATCATGTCCCTAGATACAAACTCTCCTCCTGCATTCTCTGCCTGACCTTGAAAAGAGATTCAAAAACTTTAAGACGCCTTCACAAACACAACTGACACCATTAACAGACAGAAAACTAAAATACTAAGTCAAATACACAGTAAACCAAACATTAAACGAAACATACAAAATACATCATCCAGACTGGAGACCTTCCAGCAATGTGAATTCAATATACTACATCCAATGGCTACAAGAATTTCATGTCATCATTTGTAATTCAGGATTTTCTAACTAGTAGGGAACCTTTAAATACTGGGGGGGGGGGGGGGGGGGGGGGAGAGGGGA
>NDXB01018864.1:90335-108493 GCA_002631895.1 Agapornis roseicollis
GGGGGGGGGAAGGCAGGAGTTAATCTTATCATTGGCAACTGCATCTGGCAGCCAATTGAGTTTTCTACAAACATCAGACAAGGGAAAATAGACAGTAAGGGGAAGAAAACTGCATGACATTTCCACTGATGTAGAAACAGAGTCTCCAGAGTAAGTCGGTCTTCTAATGCTAACAAATGTTACACAGCCATTTACACAGAATTCAATATTTGCTTTTACTGTGACATATAAAATAGGAACAACTACAGCTTAGAGCCCTGGGGACATGTTATTATATCTGCAATGGGATATATTAATTACATATGTATTAATGGAAATTTAAAAGTCTTGACTGTTTTATTTCTGAGGGGAAGAACATTTTCACTAGAAGTCTTTTAGCAAGCAAACCAAGCTCTCCTCACTCCATGATCCCAAGACTGGTTTCCACCTCAAGCTGATACAAGAGAGAATTTGAGAACTGAAATACATCAGAAACAACAGTCAAGAACTGTAATATTGAAACTTTTCCACCTACAGATAAAAGCAAAATGTAAAGAAATATTCAAATAGGAAAAACCTGAATGCACTTGTCCCTCTAGGAAACTCCCCACATTTCTAATGTTAAAACTTTCATTTGCCTAGATCATATGTATATTATTAGCATGTCCATCCCTTTTTCCAATGCTACTTCAATTAAGTCAGGGCACACACAAAGAAATTAACCCGTCCACCAAATTATTTGCTATTATTCTCACATTTCTGACTCTACAAAAAAAAAAAAATCAACCTGTAAACCAGGCTGGAAAAGCGCCACCAAACAGCACCCTGCTGAAACGTCCTGAATACAGAACAGAGGCAAACTGGCATACGCTACATGCTAACGCTATCCAATGAGATTGTATCTGAAATATGATAAGGCCCTCAACTTCAGCACAAAATTATACTTTTTTGTTGAAATTTTACTAAAGTATTCTATTTAGGGAAATATGACATCATAGCTTTTTGGCCATCTTAACAACAATTTCAGAGCTGTCGACTGAAATGTAATTAACTAGAAACAATAATTACATATCTGATTTTAACAACCTTTTACAGATTTCCTAAAAAAACAAGGTTTCCAAAAGATCTGTCTTCAAAACTTGAATCATTTTCCATTTTTATCAACACTAGCAGAAGCATTACTTTAAGGAAAAAACATATATAAAGCAAAATCATTCATGCATAATGAGACAAATAAATGGCCATTTTAAAATATTTATAATCAGGTCAATTGTCCACTGAAAGCTATTTTTGTTGTCCAAGGCCCCTGGACAGGGACTCAAAGAAAGGGTAACATCCTTTTGTCACAGGGACAGAGAAACTGTGCCAAAAGGAAGCTCTCCCTTTAAAGGGAGACTGAACTGCTCAGTTTAGAAATTACAGCATTTATACCAGGACACAAGGGGGAACCTGAAAACCATCCACTTCAGAAACCACTTGTATTTCCTGATGCTGTTATTAACCTCAAGTTACGCACAAGTTAATCAGATACATGAGGGGAAGATTACCTCAGTGGTCTGAAGAAAGTTATGATGTTTAAACATGTTAAATTTATTCTTACACACACAATGGGAAAAAAACATGAAATTTTGATGACCTCAGAAAGGAAGTTATTGTACAATAGTACAGAGCACTGCCATCATTCTCTATATTCTTATGGTTCTTTAAGCCTTTGCTACTGAAGAAATTATAAAGCTGCATACTCAAGTAGCAAGTTGCTGCATGTGACAATGAAAGCAGCCTAAAAAAAAGTTTATTCTATGTATTTGAAGCTTGCTTCCACTTTTGACTAATTCCACAATGTAACTGTGGTTGTGGTAACAACATAATGTTATTAGCAACTTACATTCACAAACATGCATCACTTACATTCACAGTATCATCATGAACACATTGCACAATTACACCACAATTCAAACTTCTGGAACCACTGTGTCACCAGGATCCCCTTCTGCTCTGCTCTGAATTTGCAAGGTAATCCCACATTTGTAAAAACTCTAGAAGAATTAAGTAGCATGAGGAGACAAAGGCTAAGCAGGTTTGAAAGATGTCATTAGTAGCATTGACAGCCCATCTCTTTGTAAGAAGAGAGATGAAGGAAGAGGGTGGTAGAAGGCAGATTGCATCAGTTCTTTCCTGAAACTCACCCCTTTTCTTTAAATAATAATTTTCTTAATAGCTCTGTGTAGCCATTGACACTTTAAAGCAGTATTACATTCCACAGCTAAGCTGTCTCCTCTCCCCTCCCCTCCCTCACTCTCCTCCCGCCCCCCACCCTACCCCCCAAAAAAAAATAAAAAGATCTTTCAGATAGATAACCATGTATTTTCCAGGTGTGGCAAACTAACTTGACTCAAGTCTTTTTTACTAATGTTATCAATACCACAATCAAATAATGCATACTAATAGAAAGCAAAACCATTTATGGTTGGACTCTATCTTCAAGGTCTTTTCCAAACTGAATGATTCTATGACTGTGATTCTCATGTAGACACATCAGGACCGACATTGCTCAGTTGGAATATCCTTAACATTTAACATTAATCCTGAAGTACTGACTCAAAATTTTGCAAACGCTAGCCTCTTCACGATGATTTTATGAACAAAAAGCAATAAAGACACAACACAAAAAAAACCTTCTGTTTAAGTTGCTTTTATTGTAAATTCATGAAATGACAGAGGAAAATTCTACCTATTCTAAATTAAGAAGCCACTGAAGGAGCTGCTAGTCGTAACAGGACAAAATATGATCTAAGAAGACAGGAACATAACTCTCCCAAACTATACCACCCTGACAGTAAGGAACCACATCTTTATAAATACATCATGAGTAGGCCTTGTATTACAGATGCAACAGAAAGTATTTAAAACTAGAAAACTCACTGAGCACTCAGCTCCAAGGGAAGACAAACTGCCCTGTGCTCAATCCTAGACTTGTCTGCTGTGCTGCAACTGTAGGCTGGGTGGCACTTTCTATGACAAAATGACTTGCTTGGGCTCAAGTGGGATCTTAGAATACCATGACAGGACCACATCAATTATTCAGTTTAAAGCAAGTAATTCTGGCTTTTTCATTACATGTAGACTCTGAACAACTTTGATAAAAAAACATTATTCCCATTAATAAGACTTCTAGCAAACTGCTTGCTTGTACGTTAACAAACGGAACCAGCTGAAAACATCTGAAGACCAGCTATCTACAAAGACTTTCATCATCAGCTGCAAGAGGTTTGTTTCTTTAACACTGTGTGAACTTACTTACACTTTTTGTTTCACTTCCAACATAGAGTTAGTTTTCAGGTTTGGATTTTCTATGACTTGGATTGATAAGTGACCTTATTATCAGATAGAATATAAAGCACTGACACTTTTGTCCACAGGTGATGAAAAACTAGGACATCACTACTGATGACTGTCTCAAAACACAATCACTAGGCATATCAAAGAAAAAACAGGATTATTTTTGTAAATTCTTCTATTTCTGGTACTTTAATAAAGCTGGTTTCTTGGGACCTCATGGGCCCTTTCTATAGCACATATAGCACAAGGCAGGGAGAATCAGACTTCAAAAACACCAGTGACATCCAGGTCATCATTTACATTACTATCTGCCTAGAATTAATACACTGGAAAAGGTGTTGTAGAGTAGTTGTTAAAGAGAAGCCATGCTTTGAAATTGCATTCATCAGAAGGAACAAGGAATGTGCTTTACCTGGACCTTAGCCATTCATGCCAAAGAGATACTAGTACAGTAACATAAGGAAAGGTAACATTATCCTACTTGGAAGGAACTTGGTGCTTAGTTACATACGAAGCAGTATATGAAACACAGCAGTATTGTAGAGTTGCAAATGCTCTCTTTCTCACTTTAACAGAACGGCACTTGTCTACAGCCACTGAGAGAAACTTCTCTCCAATACAACAGTACAAGTCGCTATCAATCTCTGCAGATATGTGGAGAAAGCTTGCCAATTTCTCAATCACAAAACATATTTTTTTTTTTATAGGAGACTTCCCATGAGAATCCTTCCCATCACAGGAATAGAGGCTCACTGCCCACACAGGACAGGGCACCCAATGACAACCCAATGCCTTCGAGGTCATCTGCTATCCTGTTAAGGATAAAAGAAAAGCACTGGATACTTTTATGACAAAGCTGGAAACAGATGAAAAAAAGTGGGGAAAGGGGAGAACAGCAGCCTTGCCAAGGCATACGTAAAACTCACTTCTGTTGCTTGCTGTAACACATTCCCATGGTATTCTCAAGAATTACCTTGGCAACAGAGCTTACAGAAGGACACCACCTTGGCCTTGCAATACTCCTCACAAGCAGCTAATTTCTTGATTGGCTTATCAATGATTCTGATGTATGCATTAGGAAGTCGAAAGTAGTTCCCAGATTATTCTCCTCTTTCCCATACTATTCTTCACTTCAGGAAAACCAGAATTAAAATATGTTTATCAATGATCTGTTAGTGAAATACTAGACTTGCACAACACAAAATTATTTTGATACAGAGCTTTAAAGGAGACTAGTTCCCAAAATTGAGATCATGCCTATACTTTTCTGTAACCATACCTTCTTCCATTCAAATTTAGTACATCTTAAAGATAAATATACACATACAAATGAACAATCCATGCACCAATAAAGAGCCATTAAGATATTATTGACTTGTACAGCATATTGTACCCATTCATGGCATTTGGATTTATTTTTTAGTAACTCTCAGAGACAGGAAGAGAAATTTTCTTTCTTTGCCCAGGAGCCTATTTTATACTATCAGAGAACTGAAGCAAGAAACAGGTTTTTCATACCATAATGTTGCCACAATACATTAAACTGTTTACAGTCACATCATGTATCACCACAAACTTAGAATTGATCCTGTGAACTTGGCAAGAAATAGCAGTAATGCGAGTCACAACACAGAAGCCAATATGCCATCTTGGAGGTATGTATTCTTTACTCTTAAGTAGAAACTCAAGCATGTTGTACACTTCCATTTCCAGAAACAAGCTTGCATACAGATACTCTGTCACTTCCACAAGTACTTAGCTCCATTGCCTTGCCCAGCTGCAATCCCCTCAGGCTTTTAACGTCTTCCACAGCATTATTCCCAGCCCTGGCACCTACACTGCCATTCTCCAGGTCTCTCCCAAACCTTTGCCACCTCTGCAGACTCTAAAACAATCTGAAACCTCTGTTTGGAGATACTGCTACCGTTCCCCAGAAGCAATTTCTGAAAATAAATACATATTCATCTTGTTTCCTGGTGCCTTCAATGCCAACAAGATCACCTTTGGGCTACAACCTCCCCTAGTACCTGGAAGGGGACACTTGTGACTTTACTCAAAGTATGCACCTATGGTAATTTCAGCTCAAAAGTATTCTGCAGCAACCTCTTACAGCAACAGAGAAAACTACAGCTTTAGCTGCTTGAAACTCAATTAACTAACCAGTGGTCATCAAGCCCTACAGTTTTCTTCTAAAGATAGCCAAAGGAAAACAAACCTTTTGTCAAAAAACTGAAGTTAATTATCTGTGAATGCATTAATCCACAATACAGTTTTTAAAGCACAGACCTACTCTCCTACCACTTCCCTAAAGAAACATGGCAGGAGCTGATATATGTGCTCTAGCAGTTAAGCGCACATCCCTTGTACACATTGAAGCATCTGGAAAAGTACACATGGTTTGAGAACTACTGTTTTAACATGCAAATTCTCACTTTTACATTGCCTCCAGAACCCAGAGGTTAATAATCGTCAGACAGACAGCCTTGCCTACCATAAATGCAAACAGAGTAAGTATACAGTCATACAAGAAACCACTGAATGTCACAGAGAAATTAGTCACCTTACTTTAAAAAGCAGCATTTTCCAAGTTATTTGCTGTATTAGGACTGGCTAAAATCCCACATACCCAGTCGGTTACACAAAATCAGCCCCATCACCAATGAGAAAAGTGCACTAAGTGCTCTTGTTTGCCTATCTTTTCAAAAGGTTCTGTCCACTCAAAGCACAAGCAAGTAGGAAGTATATTCTTTGGCCTTTAGCATACCAAATTTCTCCAGTTCCCTACTTATATTTTGTCCTTCATTTACATATTTACAGCAAAGGTAACTTACTCATGCTCAAGAACTAAAAGCCTCAGATTAACACTGTATGTCTTCACTCAGTAGAATACAGCCATCTTCCTTAACTATACAGGAACTAGCTATGTACCAAGTACATCTACACTATACAAGTTATAAACGAGGAATTTGTCTATAAACAGAGCATAATTTAAGTACATTTAATCACGTCAAACAAAATCATTTGTGAACAGCTGTGCCATTAAAAAACAAAACAAGCAACCACCTAGCATCCTACTCCTATTTAATTTCTTGGGGAATCAGATATTTAATCAATTTTGTGTCCACTGTTCTGAAGGCTTGAACCTATGATTTTACTTAGTTTAAAAAGAAATGTTCATTCTATTGACTTTAAAGAAAAATACTCTCAACTTCCCAATAAACTAAACTTTCTCAGCTGAAGTTCCACCTAGGCCATCTGGGTATAAAACAAGACCCAAGATTATATATCCTTACCATACACAGAATCACATACAATTACACATTCCAGTAAAAGCAAGCAAAGTCAATGTAGCTAAGTACATTTCAAAACACACTGAAAATAAGCTCTGGTTATGTTTCTAAAAAAATCTTAACTGCAAGCATTTTATACAGCATCAGCAGTTAAGGCAGGTAATGGATGGCAACACTGATGCAAACAACAAAAAACACCTGGTTTATGTTATTCCTTTTTTGATTGGCATGCATCAGTAGTTTTCAAAACCCAAAAATTTCCATAAACATCAGTCAAAAAAGCTTTAATAAATGTCCTGATATTCAAAGTCTAAAATTTTAAACTGCCCAGTAACTGGGTTTGTACAGTTAATTTGTAAGCTGGAACATGTCTCTCCATCCTATCATTACCTATGTGAAATTCAACCAAATCTTACACAAGTGTATGCCTCCTTAATTTCCTTTTTGAGATCTCTCAATGGCAGGCAAGCACAACAATGTTAATAAAAACCAAGCTGAAAAAGGAAAGGATCTCTGCTGCTCTTGGGTTTTATCACTTCCTCAAATAAGCTATAATAATTATCAGATGCTCTTTGTTTTTATATAAGCAGTCTTAAAATGCATGGCTGGTAGGGTGTAGCCATACAAAATGAAGAATTTAACTCAAACAGTAACACCAACTGTGCCTATTCAATAAGAAGTTTCTTATTTCCTTTTTTGTACAGGGAATCTGCCTGGAAATATGTTTGACATGTTAAAGAAATGCATGTGCTTACATAATAGTATATCCTCACAATAGTGCTGTACCACCCAAAGGGGAAAAAAAAAAATAATCGCTAGCCCAAAACAAGCTGCAGTTTAAATACAACCTTTCCAAGCGCTTGCTTGTTTGTTTTTTTAACAGAAACAAAGAAGCAATAAATGTAGCAGCAGTCTAAACAATCTTACCTTATTGACTAGAATGCTAATTAAAGAGTTTGCGGTCAGTCCTTTGACTTCACAAGTTAGAGAACCCACAGAAGGATTCCGTTAAGTGCTCTTTCTGGGAAGCAACTAGAAGATATTTGAGTTTTATCTAGCACTAGTAAGCACCAGTGTCATTTTTCAGTTAAAACCCCTCTATAACAGATACAGATTGAAGCTGCAGTGTTCCCACCTGCAAAAAATTATGTTTAGAAACAGAGAGAAAAAGAGATGAAAATTCAGGCTTTTCAACTGAAGCATCTCCAATAGGGCAGAACTGTCTCCCCTCTACATAACAACGTTTAATACCTCAGTAAGTATTTCAAGCTAAGGGAAAGAGATGCATATTGTTACATGTACATGACCTGGGAAAACATGAACATCACTATTTGTTGCATTTGGTCCCTCCTAGCTGAGAGGACAGGAAATTATGGAACACCATCAACCAACACAACAGCATCAGCCAACTAAAACCATTAATAATTATTATTAATTAATAGCTGTCTTGCAGAAATAGCAGTCATTACAAGCAAGTTTACAATACTGAAGTTGCTACTGGAAATAATATTGATATGATGTGTCTATCAGAAACAACTGCAAGTAGAACAAAATGTGCACATCAGCCGGTGTGCTTTAAATCTGTGTTGCAAACAGAACTAGATGGTAAGGTTTAACAGTTTAACAACATAAAAATAAATGGGCACTGCACATCTCCCAGGGCTCAGCCAACAGAGGCAGCTAACAGATCTCACAGCTGTTCACCCAACAAAGCTACAAATGGCCCCAAAACACATTTCAAACTTACACAGTATGTTACAGGGTGAAGTCTCCAACATCAGCCAAAACAACAGTCTCTCACACATCGAAGATCTCAAGACCAAGGACTGAACAGGGAGGATGGCACTATCCAGGTGCTGAGCTGCGAGAAGCACCTGCAGCTCCTTCCAGGTACTGCTGACAGCAGTGGCCTTCTCTGAAGGCCTGAGAGTCCAAGTGAGGAGGGGATGAATACACTGCACAACAGAAAAGACTAACAGGAGGTCCTGGGAGGTCCACTGCTTTCTGAATAATGTTTTGGGAAGACTGAGGCTCATCCAGTCCTCAAACTACTGCACTTTCCTGCTTAATCACATGGACACCAGTGACACTTCTAAAAATCAATGACTGAGCAAATCAAGAGTGACTACTGAGCTCTGTGAGCAAGGGTGAAGAGGCCCACATGGCATTTCCATCTCTCCAATTAGAAGTAAAAGGCTCAAGATAGGTGCATCCAGAGGGTCAATATGTGGTTATTAATAGAGACTTTACTGCTATGACCATGGGAACCTCTTTCAGGAACAAGGATCCACCCAACAAAGTGTGGCCAGAGTATCTTTTTTCACTGAGCACATTAAAATTGTTAAAAAGACTTTAAACTAGGCATGGTGGAGAAGGGTTGTCACACTTAAGACACGGGGAACACGTGACAGAAGGCTCCCACACTTCCCTTGTGAAAGAGGCATGGCTGGGGGCCCATCTCAAGCTCTTACACACAAGCACAACAGCAGGACTTAGTCCATGCACTGCTGCAAAGCTACAACCTCACAGGAGTTGCAGAGTAACAGCAGGGCAACTCCCACGGTTGGAGTGCTGCAAAAGATGGGTACAAGCTCCTGAGGAAAGCCAGACTGGAAAGTTAAGGAGCATGGGTTCCAATCTGTGCAAAGAACAGGTTACAATACTGCTCTGCTTGGAACATATGCTCTGCTGAACCTATTGCTCATAAACAAGGAAGAGCCAGACAGAGACATGGAAGTCAAGACCAGCCATGACCACAGCAACCATGACATTATGGAGTATAGAGTCCAGAGATAAGTGAGAAAGAGAAATAGTACAGTGCACAGTGCAAGACAAAGTACATACAGCTAAGACATGGCACTTCAGGAGAGCTGATTTTAGCTTTTTCAGGAATCTTCTTGGTAGAATCTCCTGGAAGACCATGGAGGTGAAGGAAAAAGCTTGTGAGAGCTGGCTGATCTTCAAGGACAGCATCCTCAAAGCACAAGAGGGACTATTCCTGCATGCAGGAATTCAAGCAGGCCTGGTAATGGACCAGCATGAAAGAAAAGGGAACCCGCCACTGAGCTCAAATGCAAAATAGAGTACATGGAATGTGGAAGCAGGAGTGGGAGGAATATACAGACATTATCTAATCATGCAGAGGTGGACTTAGATAAGCCAAAGTTCCACTGTAGTTGAAACAAACAATGGATGTGGATGGCAGTACAAACAGAACATTTTACTTTTTTCTTCCAAAACTGAAGTTATACAACAGAAACAGAAAATACATCTTCATACAAAAGGGTGCGACATACATTAGCATCTGGTGCACACACTTTTCTTACAAATGCAAAAGCAAAATCTGAAGAATCAAAGCTTCTGAATGTGAACTTGAAGTCTGATCAATTAGCAATAAACATGATCTTACCTTACCAGTTGTACTAGCTTACTCATAACCCTGTCTAAAAGAAATCACACATGCTTCTGCTTGGCATGACTTCCAAGATCCAGAACACAGCAGCCTGAATCTCTTGACATGGCAACAGAATTTTTGCCCTGAGAAGCTATCACTTCCAGAAATGGATGCTAAATGAGATTCTGTTACAACATCTCTATGAATACAGGTATGCTTTAGCCTCTTTCTGCTCTTTGGTAACTAATACATACAAACAGGACAGCCCGATTAGAGATTATCTAGTGTTCTGATTATACTTTGCTAGTGAAAAACAGTCATGGGGTTCAGAAGTGGCAAATTCTTAGCTTTTCCTACCAAAGAATAAGAAATACCACCACCCTTGCCATAACCTCTGTATTTACAATCACTTTTCTGTCTTTTTCTTCATCCTATAATAGATCCCAGGCAAGACACAGCCAGCATATATTTATTAAGACACTAGTCATAGGAAATGCAGCGGAATCAGTCTAGTGCAACTATGAGCAGGGGATAAAGATTAAAATATCTTAATTCTCAACTTTATAAAAGCATAACTTATCCAAGACGTGCTGACCACATATACACTCTTAATACACACATGCCCCCATAGTGGAAGATTTTCATGTGAATTCTCATTTCTCCCCCCTAAAAGCAGCCCTCAGCTAACAGCTCCTCAGTTGCATAGCTGTACTGTAGAAAGAACAGTAGCAGAAGGCAGAGTAGGTGGTCAAATGGCAGAATTCCAACACACATAAGGTGACGGACAATGGAGGACACTGCCCTGTAATTCCTCTCTGCAGCCTCCACCCACATCCCTCATTCACAGGAAGCTCCACTTTGTTTGGAGACAGACTCCAGAAACGGTTAAACAGAGGCAAGTTTGACAACAGGTGACTGATCTGGAAACTTTTACTGAAGACTCTCTTTTACTTAAAAAAAACAACTTCAAGTCTGTTTTGAGGTTTAAAAATATTTTAGTATTTCAGGACACTGACTTAGCCTTACTGCCTTCCAGCAAAACTATGTCTATGAAAAGTATTAGTACTCATTCTATATAATTTGTAGAAATTTAAACTCCTAAAGAGATTAAGTAGACACAAAATAAAAATAGAATAATATATATATATACACACATACATATGTAGATACATCTCAGCAAAAAATGAGTCACAAGAAACTTCAGTATCTCTCACAGCAGGAATACGGGAAAGAAGGCAGCACACCTACACCTCAAAAAGTACCATCTACTAGAAGATCTCAAAATACAAATCTGAATAAGGTCCTACTCTTCAAGTTGACATTGTGTTCACCAAGAATAATTTTCAGTGACGAACACCTGAAAGAATGTCGGGGAAAGGGAAGATCTATCAGGAATGTTACTAACTACAAATGCAGGGGGGAAACAGTCAAACTCTAAGGAAAAGCAAATCCACCTTTTAGAAAAGTGGGTGCTGAAGAAGGATACAAGATCATACAAGTACAGCATTGCAAATACTTCTGCTAAAATAGGACTTGCTAGAATTAACATGCCAGAGGTGTTTCAAGGTTATGAAACATTCTAGCATTGCTGAACTGAGACAACTTGTGCAAGTATACCCAAATAGGACAACTATTCCATTACATAGCTTTGAGTCAATTTAGTTTAAGGCCCTGGAGCAGGAAAACCAGTATCTGAGTTACAGCCTTTCCTGGGCATAAGTCACAGGAGCATCCAGACTGTCATACATAACACTACAGATTCCAAAACATTACATCAGGGAACACATGGTGTTCAGACTCACCTGACATTGGACAATTTACAGGAATAACTGCAATTCCCATTAAGGACAAGGATTCACTCTTTTTTGTACATTTGTGCAAATGGAATAGCCTTCCTACTGTGCAATCCTGGCACTGTTATTGGAATAATAAAACATTCAGTCTTCCCTGCAGATAAAAAAACTATAACTCTCAGTCATACTCTAAAGACAAAATGACTGAAAAACATCAAGGAACAAAGCTTTCAAAACTTACGTAAATAGGCATGCTGCTATGGAACTAAAACGGCTCCATCTACTGGTTAAAATACTTTTCCTTTGCCATGACACTGCTGCAGCAAAGTTAACTCCCAGCGAAACAAGGAACTCTGAGGGTGCAAAGCACAAGCTAAGACAGACTCTTACAGATAATCCCTTCTAACAACCATTGAGATATGCTGGCAAGCTAGATTTGAGATACTTTCGCAGCTGATGTTTATTCTCAGTAACACAGAAAGGAGCTTCCAAGATGCCAGGAAAAGGCAAAGAAAAGGCAAATTAAAAATAATGCAATATTTTCACTTACTGTCAACTGTGGAAATGTAAATTTAGAAATACATGTTTAAGAACATTGCAAGATCATCAGTAGAAGAATCAGTCTCACTTTTGCATTTGGACATTTAGAGATATACAGGGTTAAGCACTTTGTGGAGCTCTTCTCCACCTGCTTACTTACAAACACCTCATCTGAACCTCACTATTTGTATCACTATTTCAAAACATTAGCTAGACAGCTATCTGAATTTCAGCCAAAAACCTGACATGTCCCTAAATTTATTATTCCAGAATACGCCGACCAAAAAGCACAGCAGTATTCTTTGGAGATCTTCTCTAGAGAAGTTCAAGTAAATTCCAGATATACTCTATTTTATTAGTCACTATTTACAGAGCAGTTCTATTTACTTACTACACTAAAAATGTTGTGTAACAGATATCCTTGTGTAAAGGTTATCAATATTCAACAGCCAACAACAATCACAGTGATATTTCACCATGCTTCACCTGCAGAAGCAGATCAGTCACACGGATATAAGGCAATGACTATTCAACTTAGTACACCCTACTGCTTATTTTGGACAGCAAATAAAACTACTGCAGTGAAGCCTAATAAAAGTTCTCAGATAACACAACAAGCTTTTGACAGCCGTGGTAACTTTATAAGAACTCAAGAAGACTGCCAGCACATACACTCAATAGCAGCAGTACTTCAACCAAGAAGTGATCGGACACTGCTCACAGCCCCCTGAATGGTACAAGTTGTAGAAGATGTGCACCCTATTCAAACAGCACAATACAGAAAAGCAGCTTGTCTCTCAAAAGTCATAGATTCAAGTCTGCAAGGCTGCCAAGCTAGTAAAATTCTCTCTCATCAGGGCTATTTAGCTAGGGTACTGCCACACCAGTGTAACCATATTGCTTTAAATTGTGGAGAGCATGCATTCAGCCAGATGCCACGCTCTTGTGGGGGAGAACAGTTTCCTGCAGAGTCCTCAATTTGCAGTACAAACATATCCTCGGTTACCCCTGCCCAGACACAAAGGGAAAACACCTGTTCGAGCTTACTATGTTAATATGAAAAATTTACATGTACCAGCATAATATTCCTCGGAGACCTGTCATCTGACTTACTGTCACAAAAGCTACATATCAAATAAGGCAGCCAGTAACCACACAAAAGAACACTTTCCACTATTTAGTTTCTAAAACAGTAAGTCATCCAAGATTATGTGGAAAGATATGAACAGTCAGTTCTGTAAAACTTTGTACTGATGCTTACATTCTTATATATGAAGTGTCACCAAGGTAAATCAAGACTTACAACCTATTCTAAATGGAATTGTTTCAATAACCACCTAAGAGATAGCTAGACAAAGTTACTAAGCTATCTGAAATGCAGTAACTGGACCAAAGCTTAGCTCAGAAACCACGTGTCTAGCTGCCCCCAAACACCTGTTCCTCCCCTGAAATCCAACAAACGAAAACCAGATTTTTTAAAAAGAAAAAGCACTTTGTAGTTTTGATTGTTAAACCACTGAAGTTGTAAATACCAGCAGCTTCTGATAATTTGGATACTTCCTATCAATTTTTTGTATATTTTTGTAATTCAAGTGGCTCTGACTTCTGTTACCTTATACTCTTACAAGCCTTCACGGGTCTTGTTATGTACTTGAGAAGCTGGAGTACCAGACACTACACTGTTGCATAAAAAGATTCATCAGTATAAAGGAATGGGCAGACGATATTGAGGCAATAATGCGTTGGTAAAATGGGCTGAACCTAAAAGCATCTTTAAACGAAGCCCAAAGCTGTCATTGAAACACAAACACTATCAAACAGGGAAGTATAAAACCCATTTGATGAAGTGCCTGCACAGCTGTTAAAAAAACAGAAGTGGTAGCCAACCACACAGTCACTTCAGAAAAAGCAGAGGGACACTAATGCCCTCTTCACTGAGATACAGCAGACTACATCACTTTAGTGCTTTGATTAGGAAAGCCAGAAGAAGCCTGGAAATACGCCTTCACAAACAAAAGCCACTTTCAGTTCTATCACCATCTGCAATAGAACAGTGATAAAACCAGATTTATTTCAGTGAAAGAAAAAGAATACACGAAGAAACATAAACCCATTAGTAGGCCATACCGCATGCTCTCCAGCCTTGTGAACGTTTTATGATAGACATGAGGTAGTATCAAATACTAAAGAAAAAAATTTTCACCTACTTTTTTTTGTTTTAGGATTACAAAGTATTTTGAAAATATTACCTGTAAAACATCTGCAGACAGAACTGCAATATCCATTCCTTTAAATGCTATTTACAGGTGTTGCAAAGAAACCCGCAAAACCATCCATTAGTGAATACCATAATAACAAAAGCCAAGAAGCTAAACCAAGATCACTGGTATCACAGTATCAAGCATTTTAATACCTTTGTTGTATGTGTGAAACTCACTCCTGTATAGAAAGCAACATACTAATATGTTCCACTCCTATTAAACCAAAAAAGAAAGACCAAAAGTAGCTGTTGAGAGAAGAAAAACAGACAAGTAAACAACTCCTCCTTCATTCACAACCTCCAGCTATTTTCAACTCAGACTTCCTGAGGCTGTTGCTCATAATTTACTAGCCTCAGTGTGTCTATCCACCAATGCTTGTCCAACCTCCCCTTCAACTGACAAAAAACTTGTGTACATATTGTACAGCAAGTATACATATGAATTCCATATGCCAAATGAAGAACCATCCCGTTTCATTCTGAACCTAGAGCCCAACTAATTTGACCATGTCCCTCCTCATCCCTCTTCACTTGCTCTCTCCATAGGAGCTTTATAAAGCCTTACCATATCACTGTCCCATCACCTCTATGAGACTGACAAGTCCTAGCTTGTTCAGTTATTTCTCATCAAAGAACTAATTCATATCTTGTTACCCTTCAGTGAACCTTTTCCAATAATAATAATAATAATGATAAGGTATCTTTTCTAAGCTGAGGTGTAGAACAGCTCAATGTATATAAGGTACCAAAAAACATGGATGTATGCAATTATATCTTCTTTCCTATTATGTTTTCTACTCATCCCAAGTGTTCTGATCATTGGTTGCTCTCTGGTTGTAATAACTTTATCAGCCATTTGTTTCACATCCCCCTTCTGACTTTGATGCATACATTGCCACCGAGTAATCTCCTCAAAATACCTACGTCCTAAACACTTGATGATTGTCTTCTTTAAGACAGGACCTAAAATACAAAACAAGCAAGTTTATACTTTTGATTAAATAAACCGGGGGAAGATGGGGAGAAACTGACAGAGGTGCTCTTCCACACAAGAAGCACCAGAGGTTGCTTATTACATATATCTAATATGCTACAAATAGTAATACATAAACATGGAACCACCTGATATACCAATACTGGAGGAAGGAAGAAAAGGAAATGTTATGGGGTTCTTTGTTTGCTCACACTTCTGTATTTCTGAACCACGGCACTTTTCAGATTTAATACACACTTCCTACAAAGTTCTTCCATCTTACTAAGATTTTTATTTCTGAAAAAAAACTAAGCACAAGTAAGCAGTTAAAGCAAGCTCTGCTAGCAGGAAGATGGCTTGTACTACAAGAAGCACAGGATTAGAAAAATTAAATTAAACTGCATTGTCAATAATACTCATATTTTGGGTTAAGTATCCCTCATGTATATAAAATTATACCTCTTGCACACAAAAACCACAACAAAACCCACACTGCTATACTACATAATTGCCTGTCCTTTCTTTAAGCCTTTATATACTATGTAATCAGCATGTTCTGTCCTTTCTTCAAGGCATTTACTTCATGAGTTTTCCCTAGAAATTCCTTTTTTCTACTTCCTACCAATCCTTCTGCTCTCTCACTTTCCTAACCATCTCAGCTTTGTTTTGGCTGCAGTTACCTCCTGAAAACACTCTGCCACCAAGGTGACTAGGTGTTGCTGTTGCAAGGAAACCAACTTGGACCACTCCACTGAGCACCTCTGTTCAAAACACCTACACTGGAAATGCCTGTTTAGTAGTACAGCAGCTCATGCATCTGTCCCCAAAGCCACTAGTTAATTTCTGTTACAAAAGAACCTAAATGACTCCTGCCAGGCCTGGCTAATGTGCTCAGGACACATTAACCTTCATGAAGTCTGCAGTCCTCTTTTCATTTGGATTAACATCAGGGTAACTATAAGCATCTTTCACTTCAAACCCCCACACTTGAAGCCCAAAGCTGTTGCAACTTGCCCCATACAGCCTAGCATCAATTTACTAGATGGAAGTATTGTCCTGCCTGCTAAGAGATACCTCCTACAGAAAGGCAGGGTAGATTTAACATGACTTGGACCTATCAGTCTGCCCTTACCAATAATTAATCTTTAACAAGCCAACAGGAGTTGGGAATGTGCCTTTTTTGGAAAGGGACAAGAAGGTGAAGAAGCAGCCTAGAACAGACCTACAAAACTTTTAGAGGTGAGCAGATACGTTTTCAAAGCAAACGTACAAGGACTGTACTAATCCAAGGAATCTGCAAAATTCATGAACCCCTACGTTACCAACATTCCTGTTATAACAAAGGAAAGTCACACATTAAACACACTGATGTCACAGGAAGCTAACACTTCATTCCACTGCCAATTTTATCAACTGTGACTCAAGTCTCTCCTTGAAAAGTAGCAGAGAGATGATGAAAACTCACATGTTTTCAGCGTTATTTGTCTATCACAGTACTCTCTGTGTCACAAACCACACATCCCTCCTCTTCAGGCATGAAAACAAGTCACTGTGTGACACGTTTCTGTAAAAGGCCCTGAGGGCAAATATCAGAGCAAGGGCTCGAGGCTCATTAACAAAATCCAGACCTTGAGTCATCTGAAGGGAGGAGAAATTACAACTGTGGAGCCACATGTATTTTTCAGTAGCACAGGAAGTAAGGCAACACATGTCTGCTCTGCTGAGCCACCGGCCAAGGGAAGGAAATGAACCCAAACTCCGTACTTTCGTCCATGTCCCCTCACCAAGGCTAGAAACACGCGGGGAACCGCACCCGCCACCGGGCTGGACTGCTCGGTCGCGAACCACGAGGCCAAGGGGAAGCTCGCCGCTTGCCATGTGTGCGCACTTCTCCCTCGCCCAGGAACTCGTCAGCGAGCGCGGCCGGGAGCAGGGAGAAAGGCGAGGCCAGGGTCGGCCTCACCGCCCACCGCCGTCAGCACAAGCCCAGCGGGGACATCACAAAGGAAAGGGGGGGTCGGGGTAGGCGCAGTCACTGAGCCCGCGGCGCCCGCAGCCAGCGGCGGAACAAAGGCTCCGGCTCCAGCCGCGCCACCGCCCCATGAGGGTACGGGGATACACGGCCGCGCTCACAAGGCCGGTACGCGGGCACACCTGAGCGAGGGGCGACGGAGACCCCGGCGCTCAGGTACAAGCGGCGCTTCCGCGTCCTGCCGCCGCCTCGTGGGGAGCCCGAGGAAGGGTCTCGCCGCACCCCGACAAAGGGGAAACGGAGCGGCCCCAAGCACGGCGCCAGCGGCGCTGCCCCACGGCGGCTCTTTGTGCGCCCCACTACCACACACCACAGCGCTCCCCACCCGCGGCGTTACCGTGGTGAGCAACGGTCTCATCTGCTCGCCCGCCCGCTCCTCTTCCATCGCGGCTCCGCCGAGATCGGCTGAGAGAAAGGCGCGGAACGGGAGGCAAACGGTGCGCCGGGAGCCGTAGCTAGCTGGCGGAGGCGGGAGGCGCCGGTTCCCTCAACACGGGGCGGCCACGACTTCTACCTCCACGCCGGGGGGCGGGGGGGGGGGGGGCGGGGCCCAGACCA
>NDXB01018865.1:0-21062 GCA_002631895.1 Agapornis roseicollis
ACTGCACACAATGCTCCAAGTGAGGTCTCATGAGAGCAGAGTAGATGGGCAGGATCACCTCCTTGGACCTGCTGGTCACGCTCCTTTGGATGCAGACCAGGATAGGGTTGGCTTTCTCTAAGTGATGGTCCTTCCCTTATTCTTCTTTAAGGGCTCAGAAAGAGAAGGAGGGTCTGTTACAATGAAGGAATTGCTACTTAGCAAAAGGGCCAGTGCAGGAAATGAAAGCCACATGCAAAAAGCAGCAGGTGATAGTCACTAGTGAAGTTAAGGAAGCCAACTGCAGAAACACATTCTGGGATTAAAATAGGTCCTTTAAAGAGAGACTATTCCCTGGTGTGCACTGGTAGGACAGTTGGCAGGAAGAAAGGCTGGGGGCTTGTGCTGCTTTCCACAGCACAGTTTCCTTTGACTGTTTCTAAGTGAGTGTTTAGGTCAGAATCATTACCATGAGGGTAGCATGACAGAAAGGAGAATCTAAGGGGGGAAAACCTGAAGAAATGAAAAATCCAAGTGTTCAGCTTACAGACAATAAAGAAGAAGATGCTGGAAATAACACATTAACTACTGTGTATGATTTTAAATGGCTGGAATGTTTGGCTTCAGAGCACGGTGAGAAGGCCATGGTGAGGGGTGCTAATCAGTTTGGCTACATGCATACTGGAGCAGGTAAAAGGGCTTTAAGCAGCACTGGAGGAGCCAAGTTCTAATTAGTAACAAATCAAAGCCAACTTGATGAATGTGAAGAGAAGAGATGTAAAACCTGCTGCTGTTATCAATGGAGGAAGCCTGGCTAATGAGCAGGAGAGCTTGGTGACTGCCATGGCTGAGAACTGCAGTGCAATTAGTGTTAGAGAGCTGTGGTGGGATAATTGGCCTGCTCAATGTGATTACAGGCTGTGTAATGGGGACCAAATAACTTTAAAAGAAAAAAAAGGAGGGGGAAGGGGGTGTAAATTGAACCTTGTTCTGCTCTTGGGTAAGATGAACCTTAGCTGGTAAATGTTGCACTGACCTAATGTACTGACGGCAGGAGCTGCAAGTGAGGTAAGTGACTTACTTCAGCTGAGAAAGAGGTTACAGGTGTGAAATGCTCTGTTCAGGTCTTGTAACAGCATTTTCAGGAAGGTGCAGAGAAAAGCCAGCTCTGTACACTCCATGAGCTATAGACCCATGGCTGAAAGTTTGGCTTCACAGGAAACACACCAGGAGCTGGTGGAAAGGTGTAACTCCAGCTGACAAATGGAAGCTGGAGGCAAACGAGTTAGAGAAGCAGCACAGCCTTCTTTATTTTCTTCCTTTTCGTGCAAGCCCACCAGAGACAATTAACTGTAAGTAACAACAGGAAACAAGTGGATACGGTGCTGCGCTGCACAGGGTGGTGTCACATCATGTTACTCATGTCATGCAGTCTATGGATGCAGCAGGGAGGAATGTGATGGACAAGCCAGACTAGAGGATCTCACAATGTCTACTGGCCTTAAGGTCTGTGAATCCTATCACAATGTTCTTCTCTTGGAGCAGTTTTTGCCCCCCAGGAGGCACTTTGTTCACTCAAAAGGTTGTGATTCCCTCTGGAAAGGCTTTGTAATATCCTCTTAATTGCCAGGGCCAGTAAAGTAGCCCTGAGTGTGTTGTCTGCAGTTCAACCCCACAGGCTGTCTCCCAGAAAATGAGCCGCCTCTTTCAAAGAGTGTAAATCAATGGAAGTGTGGCATCCCAGGAGCCCTCGGCAATAAATAAACCCTTCCCAAGCAGCTCGCCACCAGCTGAGTAGAGCAGATGAGCTCCCTGGCTGGAAGCTACCCCAAGCTGTAAAGTCTGCGGTAAGACACATCCCTGACTCACAGAGTACAGCCTGCCAGCCCCAGGGAAATGGCTGGAGACGAGCCCCAGCGAGGAGGAGGCGGCGGCAGTGGCATCCAAGGGTGCAATGAGCTCAGTGGAAAGCTCAGCTTCCCTCTCTATTTAGAGGAGAAGCCTTTCCCCTAGGGACTTCCAGAAGTAGGAAACAGCAGTATTCCCTTCAATAAATAAGTATTATGCCCTGCTTTCACTTAGTTGCTGCAAGATGCTCCCTCTGATCGTTAAGCCCAAGATGGCAGCCCGATCATCAGGAGGGCTATTAGCTGCCACGATTTATGGGCTGGAGGAGCCCACAGAGGCTTCTTCATGCCACTGCTGCCTTCTGTGACTTGCTCAGGAACTGCAGGCAGCTGCTAGGATCAGCTGGAGAGGGAAGGAAGGGGGAAACGTCCTTCCTTACTCTTCAGGAGGTGCTGGGTGGGCAGTGGGGCTGGTACTCCCCTTGTCAGGGCTGGAGGTGCTGCTGAGCTGGTGTGAATGACACGTGCTGTCCTGTGTCACCTGGGCTTGTCCTGCACGTGGAGTGATGGGATTGGGTGGCACGGTTTAGTGTGAGGTGTCCCTGATGATGGCAGGGGGGTTGGAACCGGATGATCTTAAGGTCCTTTGCAACCCTTAACGATTCTATGATTCTATGCTGATTCTATTCTAAGTGCAACAGGGCCTAGGCTGTGCGGGGTCCCCAAGCAGCACAGTGTCTCCACTCTCTGCTGAGAAACCCTGCACTACCTCTTGCACAGGACTCAGTTTAGACCAGTGCTTTGAAGCATTTAGCTCCTTTTATTATACTAAGGTACTAGGAATAGGAATAAAACACCTTGGTATTGCCTTGGCAGCAACAAAATAATTGCTCTGCTATCCCTGAGGAAATTCAGCTTTGGATCTGCACTGCAGCTTTACATGAAAAGCAACTATTTTCTATTGCCATAATTTAAAACCTGTATCTAGCTTTACAAATCCCCATTCCTTCAGTGACAGACTGGGGAGCTGTGATAACTTTCTTGTGTCAAAGTAACTAATGAGAAGGAAATTATCAGACTCTCTATGGAAATGCTGCTGTTCTCAGCTCCTTGAGGGATCCTGCAGGTCCCTGCCTGCAAACCAATACTGTGGGATGCTATGTGCTGGCTGCAGACCTGGGGTGCCAGTGGTGCTGGATGGGACACAGGGACAGGCATTTGCTGATGCTACACACAGTGGTAAAGAACCCGCTTCATTAAGGGTGAAGGTAAATTTGACAGGATTAACTTGCTCAAGGAGTTAATACAGCAAAGTATTTCTCTTATATGTATTCCAATCACAAGCACTGAGATAGCTGCAGCTAAGTACCATTTAACTATATAGTTAAGCTATATAGCTCTACCTTTAAAACAGTTGTGTGTAAACCAGCACAGGACCTACATGTGAAAGGAGGAGCTGTTCTTTCTGGCAGGTTCCTGCCCTTCTCCCGGACTGCATTTTCATTTTCAAACCTCTCCCATGTGTGGCGGCAGCTGACACTGCAGCAGCATCAGCAGAAACCCAGACTGGAGGAAGTGAGGGGAAGCCATTAAGTCCCTGACATAGGACAGCCTTCAGGCAGTACCAGACGCTGACCTCAAATCACATTTGCACTCTGCTTAGCTCACTAGTTCGCAGTCCCAACCCAAAAATGCATGAAAACCATGGAGTGTTTGATCTAACCTATCTGCAATGCCAGTGCACATCCTAGCTCTTCCCCGTTCACTCCATCTTCACTTCTGGAGCATCACCAGAAGAGTGATGTTTGTAACTTTTCATTCCAGAAGGCAGTTTCTTCAATATTTCTTAAGGATATATAGAAAGTATTTCTTGATCAGCCTGCCTAATCCAACTTACAGGCCTCTGCGCTGGTGCACTGGCAACTGGTAGCAGCACCTCAGGTGCATCACCACAGCATCACCTCTGCACTGTGCACTCCCCTCTTTCACTCCACAGCAATCAGTGTGCAGTGTTGTGAGCTCTTTATGCTACAAACTTCCTTACGCATAGGAATTTACTAGCCAGGTATTAATGTCTACTTTTAGCCCACCTGGAATACAGAACGAAAAAGCCAACGCTGATTTTTATGAAGAGCTGTTTTATACTTTCCTAATAGACATCCGAAAATTCCATCAATTACTGGGGTCTCTTCAGGGAAACTAATTATTGTGCCATGCATACCTAGTCTGAAAACTTAATAATATCTCCAGATGCTGCCAAAAGTCCTTTGGAGGTCTTGCAGCTCACCAGGGAACCCTCTTTGTTTTAACATGAACTGTCAGATGTTCAGGGAGGGAGCTGGGCTGGAAACTCTGCATTCACACGGATTCAGGGTGGTATTGTTCTTGTGGGAGGGGAGGAGGGTATTTAGGTTTTTAATCCCTAGATCCTCTTAGATTTGCATTAAGTCAACTGTTTCACGGTGACTGCCCACTGCCACCCGTTCAGGGAACTGTAGAGAATTGTTCCAGCTGGAGCAATTAACAGGCTGCTTTTGGGGTGCCTTTTTTAGGGGTGGAGGGGTATCAACTTTAGGCAGAAGGCAAATGCCAACAGAGGCAAAACTGCCTTAGTGACTCTTTGTATGAATGCAACAAAATCCCGAGGGAGTGTTCTGTATGTTTTTACATTGACTGCTTGACAAATACCCAACAGAGCAGCGAGCTCCACCCAGCATAAAAGCATTTCGCATTTTGGATGCTTGTGATCATATTGGGTTGTTACTGGAGTATTCCCCCTCTTCCAGAGCTACAGGTAATGTGTATTGGAAAGAAACAAGAGTGGTGTAAGCTTACAGCAAAAAAGGCATCCCTCAGTCCTCTGCAAAAGCCAAAGGTGATGTATTGCCCATGAGAAGACAAACCAGGGCCATGAAACTTGCTCCCATATTCCCCCATTTTCATGTCCAGATGGCTGTTATGAAACAAGGAGACATGAAGTATGTGCCTGAGTCTGTCTCAGATGACAAAACCATGCTGGTGGATCATGCTAATCCCTTCATGTCTGGACCCCAAGTTCTCTTGGGTACATTACTCATCCCTGAGGCTCTCCAAAGAACTTAGATTTTCCTTTAGACGCCTGATTGAGCTGAAAGATCTGAGAAGGGCTCAAGGGCATAAATTATTCTTTCTGTAGCCTATGATAATGTATGATCCTTAAATTGCCACCAGATCTGCTTTCTTCACATAGAGGAATGAAAATAAGACTGTGCTTGCCCTGAGCCAAGAGGCAGATGTGGTCCAAACCACGCGGTCCTTCAGCAACCCAGCAGCATCGTGGATGCAGATGGTATGAATGCCTGGAGAAACACAAGTGCTGGAGGAGCAGCACTCAGTATCAGCCAGTCAAATTGATTTCTTGTAACAGTCCTGAGAATTGGTGCCAGGTTTGTAAGGACGTAAGCCTGTCAGCATGGTGTAAATCAGTGCAGTATGTATGCTGTGGGGTGACGGACCAGTGGTGTGAAGTAGGGCAGGAGCTGGTTTATTCCTTAGTACTACCCCCAGCTCAAAACCCAACTGGGACATTCCTTGCACCTCCCTTGGCAAGCAGCAGAGGTGGGACCTTTCCTGAGCTGTGAGAGGAAACTGTTTTCACATGGCTCTAGGAGACAACACTTCCAAAACAACCCCAATAAACATTGTAAACCCTGTAGTAAAATCAGAGTTAGCAACCCTAGATCAGTGAAGGCCACAAACCCACTAACACAGGGACCCGTAGAAGACAGATAATCGATTAAAAACATGAGTTTATATAAATGGGGGAAAAAGGGATGGAGGAAGTTTCTATACAACTGTCTATCTTGGGCTATCTGTTTTGCTAGCACATCAGAGATACAGGCATCAGCCAACAGTGTCTCATCCTGCTTTCCCTAGCAAAATTGGGATCTGCCACCAGTTACAGCAGGAGCGAGACAATAAATCACATCAATTTACTGGGCAGCTTTCCATGGGAAGCACACTGAGGCTTTGATTGCAGATGAAGCCTATTCAGGCATGCTGACAGCCAGGCACTCACCATTACAGCAGCTGGATCCAGGCTAAATCTCTGCTTTCCCTACGGGAGACTTGTAAGGCAAGAAGAGCAGGCATTGACACACCATATAGGCACAGGTATGCCAAGACCCCTTCTATTGCCACAGAGATACTTCTGCCACATGTTAGTGAGAAGACCCAAAAGAATATTAATGTAAGAATGAAATCGTGATTGCACCATCCTCTTTATTGTAACTGATGAAAAAGCTTTAATGCAAATTGCTGTGCAAAGTTGCTTGCTCTACTCAATGTTTTGGCACATTAGGTTCCTATATAGGCAGCTTTTAATCATTAATCATTTACAGTGTTTTGAGAGTTGGATTCCAGTGGATTTTAACAGATGGATTGTCATGGATATCTAATACTAACCTCAAGTTTCAACATGAGGGTGTTGGCAGTGATCTCACACCGTTATTTCTGACTGTGGGTGGCTGCAGAGATTGACAGATTGACAGCTGAGACTGCACAAGTGAGAAACCCTTTTCTTAATTGTGTATCATGAGACAGCCTGTTTGTTCACAAATTTGTATTGCTGTCCATTACAATAACTGATTCTAGCCAATGTCTTAGATTAGAACTAAAAGCTCCTACTTTTCCTGTGTTCACTTGTAGACTTTTGAGATTTGTGCTGCTGTTGTCAAGAGTTTATTGTTGATAGCAAAACGGACTTTCCATGAACAAGAGAAGATACAACTGGAAATGCAGAGATCAACTCATTCAGCACTAAGTGATATGAATAAGGTGGCTTGATTTGAAATGGGTCTCAATGTTGGTGAGCCAACAACTATGTGCTCATATCCTGAGACAGCGACTGACCTGAAAAACGATATGTCCATGTTATCTTGAGATCAGAAGTGTTCGCATTGACTATATTTTGGGCTAGTTGTCAAAGCTGAACAAAACCGGCTCTGGGAGCTATTGATAGCATATGACCATTTCAAAAGAAAGATCTTGCAAGTCTCTTGTATGTGAATTAATATTAAATCCTCTGGAAAATTTCAAAGCATGAGTTTGCAACGAGTCCCCTGTGGCAGGACATCCCCCATGAGAAAGAATGAGAGGGGTGAATGTAGCTCAGCAAAGCTGACAGTTTAAACCTCCCTAGGGGAAAATATAACCAAGGAAATTATTTTTGTGTATGTGCTGGGTTGGCAGGAGGTTGGGTTTGTTTTGTTAAGCACATGACCCATGTTACTTCAGCACAGAAGGAGATAGATTTTAAATAGCCAAACTGTGCATCTCACCTGGGATCAGTGGTCTATCAAAGCACGTGGAAGTTATTGCTTTTAAAAGATGCCTTGGTCCTGCGTTCAGTCCACCTAAATGACTTGGGCAATCAAGTCTGGGACTTTAATGTGTATGGATGTACATTGGGAAGAAGAAAAGCCTGGACTTATCTACAGAGACTTGGAACATTTTGGGGCAAGTGTTCCAAATTAAGAATGAAAACATTCCAGGATTTACGTCAAAACTATAAAAATAAGCAGTTTGCACAGCTCGTGCCCTGACCGAAGTCAGCATCCCTCATCCAAAACATGCAAAAAGTACTTCTAATTACTCCAGTTCATGACAAATGCAACTCTCTGTGGTGTTCCACTGATAAAACACCTGTCCCACCTTGATCTTCCCTCTAACCATTCCTAGATGCAAGAGGTGCTGTATAAACATTCAAAACAATGCTGCCATACCCATGCAGTGGACACGGGACACAGGAAAGGGGGAAGGGAGAAAGCAAACAGCCTTATTTGTAGCTTTTACTATATTCATATTGTACAACAAGCCTCCCACAAAGCCCTGACTAAGCCTGTGGCCCCAGAGGACTAAGTGCTGCCTTAAAAATACGTGGACAAACAAGGCAAGAAGAGGGAAGAGCTCTGTTCCTGTGGGACTCAGAGCCTTTCTCTCCATACTTGGCAAACTGCACCAAGGTGGTGCAGACAGAACAGAGAGCTAAAAATGCTCTTGAGTTGCTGTGATTCCCAACACACCTCTGGGCTGAGCAGAGCTGCTGCACTTCAATACAAGCAGTTTCTCTTCACATAGTCCAGACCAATGTGCAAGGATAACTGCCTCAGTTTAGCAAATTAGTTAGTAGTAGCATCCTCTACAAGCAAGATTATATCACCTTCCTGATGGGCAGAAAGTATGTTTGCAATCCTCTGTAGGGCTTGGATGAAGTCCTTTCCTCCCAGGTACTCAAAAAACTAATCCCTAGGACAGGCCACTACTCCCCACAGGGCATAGTCAGACCTACCCTAAGGTTCCCCACAGGAGCCCACGGACCTGAGCTGTCCTGTGAGGAGTAGAGAGGCTGAATGTGCTCCTTAGCAAAATTGTAGCTTCCTGTAAGGCTCCAAAGAAAGCAAGTTTGAGAAGGAAGGAATCAGGGTTTACCAGCAGGTACACATAAGGTTTGAAAGATGAAACTTTGAGAACACAAGTGCCACTTTATGGCACCTAAAACACTGAGGGCACTTCAATGTGGTGATAGTGCCTTCAGCTGAGGTTGGCATCAGCACTTGGAAGTCTGTTGTTTGAAGTGAGATGATAATGTCACTACAGATGTAGTGCTTAAGCATAGCAGGAACCATCTGTATGCTTCTCCAGCTGTGCAATGTGGCTTTGATAGTCAAAAGTGGGCACATAGACTCATTCTTTATTAGGTCTGCTTTAGCACCAAAATCACAACTTCTGCCTAGGAGACATACACCCACCTCATCAACATGCTACGTTTGAGCATCTGACTAACATGCAACAGCACAGGATAACCTAAACAAGCAGCAGATCCATGCCAAAGCACAGGCCTCCATGGGATGAAACTGCTGGTGGTGCTGCAGGCCTGGTGCACACCTGCAGAAGTGACAGTAGAAGCACTAAGACAAGTGTGAATGAGAATACCTGGGTGTCAAAGCACCAGAAAGAGCAAGGGACAGGATGAGGGCAATGGGAAGGCATATACTTTTGGCACATATGTTAGTAGGGCAGCCACATACCTACAGGCAGCTTCTGAGGCCACCTGGTGAAGGAGACAGGAGAGAGTGAGTCAATTCTGATGACTCATATGTGGGATAGGGTGGAGGGATTGACCCTCATCAGCTCCAGATGGGTATAAGTAGTAGCTCCAAAGGTATGTTTGCCATTTCAAGGAGAGGTTGGGTTGTTTTGCAGTGATTGTCATTTATCCTCTATGGCACCATGAAAGCTTCTGGTAGCGCAACCTGGATATCAGCATCAGACGTGGGTTTTGAATGCTTATGGGTAAGTAAATGAGAGTACAAATGAATGGAATCATATTTTGGTTTAAATTGAAATCACTTTCTGCTGGCATGCAGAGTTGCTGCAGCAGGATGCAGTGTTGCTTCCTACTGTTGCTACCTCATCTCCTCTGGAAGCATTTGATGGTGTCATTGGTTTGTAAGTAAAAAAAAACCAGATTAAGTATGTCAATCTATGCAGTGGTTAAAGCTTCTCTAAGATGCTAATGAGGATGCTTCCTGCTAGCAGCACTTGGGTGCTGCTCCTTAGGTTTAAAGCTTTCCCTTTTGCTGTGAGGGCCCCTTCACAAGAAGTGTCAGGTGCAAAGCAAAGCCCTCAAAGGCATTCCCTTGACAGAAGGCAGATGCTGATTGAGCCTCCCTTGACTGCTAGAGTGCAGCACCAATTTGCAGTGTATTGCCTAAGAGAAAAGGCACTTCAGCTGGGAGAATAATTTGCAATAATGAGAGATGAAATCTAAACTTTACAGGATACCTCTTGTCAAACAAGAATGTACCAAAGTCACAATGAATCTCTGGAGTACTTGACAGGCATTTCTTCTGTGTAGGGCTCTGTAATACACATTTGCCTCTCATGTTGCCTTACAAATTGTTGCTGTTAAGCAACTGCCACCAGGAGCTGGAAGGGAGTGTGAATCTCCTCCATCAGCAGTTCTGAGCTTTCTTTCCCCAAGGTGGGAGGAATGGTAAATAAGAGAAAACTGCATATGCATTTCTGGCGGATGCCAAGGAGGCAATAGAAATGAGCAGCATTGTTCACACTGGGTTATCTGATGAAGCACTATGTGCAGGTTATAAGAGAAAGAAAAGTAAGAAGACATCTAATACTGAACTTTTGCTGTTAGACTGACTGGGTGTATCTGTTCCCAGCATGTTGCTGGATTAGGAAGCTGGATCAGGAAGCTGGATCTCTGTCACCCAAAGGTCTGCAGAGCAAAGAGCTCTTCTGGTGACCAACCATTCCAGGTGGTGAAACAGGAGCAGAATGATAGGGGCAAGTAGTTTGGGTCCCAGTAGGGCTGCCTTGCTGTAGCGATGTGCTGGGCTGAGCATGTGGCTCTATTTGCTATTGCAGAGGTAGCTGCAGACTGTGTCATGCTCCTTTGATGGTTGCTGTGGTTTTTGAGGTGTCTTGGTCTATACAAGATGTGATACAACTGTTAAACTACAAAGTGCAGATGAACTCACAGAAGCTGTCACTGAAGTCCTGGCATGCACATGCACAGCCCTCAAGGACTTGGTAGCAATGGCACTCGGGGTAGGAAATCACTGCACTGTTGTCTACAGTCTGTACCACTTTATACGGATGCAGAGTTGAAAGTTCAACTGAGCATAGTTAGTGATTCCCGGGATGAGTTGCTTTGGCTTTTTTCTAAGAAAGGCAGCTCAGGAAAGGTCTGTTTGTCCCTTCCCCTCAGGTGGGGTTGAGGTCTTCATGTTCATATGAAAAATGAATTCATCTGCTGGGAGAGATGGCTGCTATGAAGTAAAAATCAGCTGGATTTTGCTCCTGCCTGTGGCAGGGGGTTGGAACTGGATGATCCTTAAGATCCTTTCCAACCCTAACTATTCTATGATTCTACGGATAACCAGACAGAAGTAAGAGCAGACATGGTGGCTTTCAGGTGAGCAATAACCAGCTATGGCCAAAGAAGAAGCCAGAGAAAGGACCTGTCACATATCTCCTCATTGGCATCTAGTCCTCTTCCTCAGTGAAAGCTGGCATATTGCGGGACAGATGATTTCCCTGGCTTTTTTTTTGCAGTGCTTTACACTTCCCAGGAGTTGTTTCTATATGACTGTAATAGAGCTGTCAAAATAACAGCTTGTGGTAGAGGATGTAATCGCACCTCTCACCTCCATGCTGCCCCCACCTCCTGCAGCACCTGCCTCTAATGAAAAGCTTGAGGATGGGGCTGAATCAAGATGACACTGCCTGCAAGTACAGAACATGCCTTGGTGCTCATGTGGCTGACCTTCCCAGCACAGCCTGTGGTTCCTCTATGTTTTTCTCTGCCAAAGGTTTACAAGCCTGGTCCCAGCTATAGTCTCCTTTGCTCTATGACCTGTAGAAGGTCTTTCTTTCTGCTCAGCATTTTTGCTCTCACTATGCTGTGCAGGCAACACATGGGGCACAGTGCAGCAGCCAGCTGATGGTGCATGGTTTTGACACTGCAACTTGACAGGGCAGTGAGGGTGGAGATGGGATAAGGTCTGATCCTCATCCACTGTGAAATGGCTGTTAAGTAGGCTACTGAGTATACCACCAGGAGTTATTGCCTTAGGTCCATCTGGCAAGGGCTGCCTGGAGGGAGGCGGTATCTTGGTGATGGGGCAGTGACAGCTCTCTCCTGCTGGGGTAAGAGTGGCTATTAGAAAGTGTACAGCCCTGGTCAGTCTGGAAATAGTTGTGTAAAATCAAATGGGTGGCAACATCATAGCAAAACATTAATGGACTGAAGACACCATCCATCATGTCTATTATCATTTGCTTGAAGGCCTTTTTCTCTCTTCTTTTATCAGGCATCTTAAGTAACCTACAGGTTCCTGCTTGCAAGGTCAGCATTTCCTATGCATGAGAACAGTATCTATTGCAGATTGAAGCTGTGGGCTGCGTAGTTCTGATGTACCAGCTCAATCAGATGTTTGAGTATCTCTGCAGGAATGATCACTGTCATTTAATTTGCTGATGAGTGTTGTCATATCTATTTGTAGAATACAGTATAATTTATGGTGAGATCCCTGGAGGATCTTCAGCAAATGCTACAAGTAATTGAATCTGCTGATTTCTAAAGGTCAGGTGAAAACCGAGCATTATTATGACACAAATTATGTGATGAGGACACCAGGTAGCTTTAAATTTCAAATGTAAAAGTGTCTATTTATTGATTATGGCTATATGGCAGCACTGTAGAAGGTGAGCAAATAAGAAAGTCAAGAAGCCTAAGTCCTCTTTAGCAAAAACCTGAGGTGAGTTTTCAACCCTATCAGTAAGAGCAATGCAGTTCTTGATGAGAAGAAAGGTGAAAGGGACTTGCACTACTCTTCTTCAAAAGCCAAAGAGGGAGGAGAAGAACTTCAGAGAGAGGCAACTGGGGAAGCATCAGGAAATTGTTTGGGTTATTTTATTGAAGAAGTGGCTCACAGATGAACTGTGGGGTTGAGTGCTGCTATTTCTAGTCCTGGCTGCGTGCGATCCCCCGAGCTGGCACGGCTGCTTCCCGTCTCACTTCCAGAAAACAAGTGGATTTCCCTTACCAGCAAAACTAATTTTGTCTGGCTGGCAAGTTATTAAAATAAGGTCTTTTAATTTGGCTTGTACAGTCTTTGGGGTTCATTTCTGCAGAAAAGGGGGAGAAACAGAAGGAAGGTGGTCTGGCACAGGGCGGGGATGATCAACTTTTGAGAGCACCACGCTACAGCAGCTCATTGAAGGAATGGCTTGCCCAAAGAATAAAGCTGATTGAGGATACCAGTAATGCAAAGCTCAAGCTTGAGTGCTGGTTTGTCTGCACCAAAAAGTCTGGTCACTGATAAGAAGTTGAGGTTTCTATACAATAAGCCCAAACTTTTTCTTGTTTTGAAACAGAAAAGTGTTTTTATTGCAAACTAGATGATTGTTGACAATCTTGTCTGGCCTTTTTAGAAACCCTTCCAGCTTTCTGGAATAACACTAGTTCCCATCTGCTTCCCACAAAGGAATTTCTTGTGACAAAGTCAGTGGAGATTTTAAAAACAAACCAACAGACAAAAGTTTGCAATGAACCAAATCAGCAAGGCAAGGAGTGGGTTGAAGCAGTGACTACATCTTGGAGAAGGTATCTATCCCTGTAAGGCTGCTGCTAGCCCCAGCACCCTGCATGGTGTCTAACAGGCACTTAAAAGGCTTCTCTGGAGAATAGAATCATAGAATGGTTTGGGTTGGAAAGGACCTTAACATCATCCAGTTCCAACCCCCCTGCCATAAGCAGGGACACCTCACACTAAACCATGCCACCCAAGGCTTCATCCAACTTGGCCTTGAACACTGCCAGGCCAGGNAAGGCTTCTCTGGAGAATAGAATCATAGAATGGTTTGGGTTGGAAAGGACCTTAACATCATCCAGTTCCAACCCCCCTGCCATAAGCAGGGACACCTCACACTAAACCATGCCACCCAAGGCTTCATCCAACTTGGCCTTGAACACTGCCAGGGATGGAGCACTCACAGCTTCCCTGGCCAACCCATTCCAGTGCCTCACCACCCTCACAGGAAAGAATTTCTTCCTTATATCCAATCTAAACCTCTCCTGTTTCAGTTTGAACCCGTTTCCCCTTGTCCTGTCACTACATACCTAATGAAGAGTCCCTCCCCAGCATCCCTATAGGCCCCTTTCAAATACTGGAATGCTGCTCTGAGGTCACCATGCAGCCTTCTCTTCCCCAGGCCTGCCTGTTGCTGCTTTGCACAGGGGAAAACTGTGCTGGGTCCATAAACTTTGTGATGAAAGTACAAAGAGTAAACACATGTTTGCTTGTAAAAGCCCTTCCCTAAAATGGATCAAGCAAGTTATTCAGTTCTTTTACACTGCAGAAATACGTGCATGATGCAAACTCTTTTTTTGCTGTTCTGTAAATCATCAACCCAGAGCACTGTAGGCCACATAATGACTGCATGAGCTGCCAGGACAATAAACCGAAGCTTTAAGCCCAGAAAAGACTTAAACACCAACCTTACTTTACATAGCCTGGTGACAGCAATATGGACATGCCTAAGGCTGAGCTCCAGTGCTCTGATGGATCAGGGCCTAAATACACAGGGACACTTCAGAAGCATCTGTCAGCAAAAACTTCCTCTCCTCAGGAGGAGGCTTTGCTCACAGCTCCTGTGTGGGAGCTGGGACACATAAATCCCCCAGACTTTGTTGTTCTGCCAGCAAGCAGGAAGAGAGGAGTAAAAACCTGCCAGGTCAGTTAGAAACCAGCTGAGTGACAATGCTGCAAAAGAGCCACCTGAAAATCAACTGGCAAACAATAAAAGAGAGGAACGGGCTCCTGGGGTGAAGTCAGAAGGCAGACCAGCTCTCCGGCTGCATGCACACTTGTGTGCTGCAATGGTCCTGAGGCCATGGATGCTCCCTCCTGTTTTCCTGTATCTTTCCCATTGAGCGAAACCCAGAGCATCGGTGGAGCAGGGTACCCCATTGCCTGCTGTGTCACACAGGATCTCTGCCATGAGAAGAGGGGGAACATTGGAGCACAGACCTTATGGTACCAGCAGAATGAACCTGTTTTCTCTGTCCTCAGCATTACTTCCCTTATGGGGAGAGTTGGTACCAGGTGATGGCAGGTGCCACCGGGCACAAGGATGTGCAGTGGCCCACGTGGATCAGACAGGGATCTATTAGGTTATTTTGGTGCTCTCCAGGGAGAAAGCGAGGGTACGCAAACACTGATAAATAACTGCTCCTGGTTCTGGGTCTCTTACATAAGGTGACGATTATAGAAACTGCAGTGTATGAGGGGGTGGGAAGGGATGCAAGGATCAGAGTTTTTAAAGGAAAGTAGGTCTGGTAATTTAGGGGGCAAATGGAAATTGGCAGCTTTCCCTGAGGTTTGGTAAATGCAAAGACAGTGCTGGATTGTATCGATGTCACAGCCACAGGACAAGGTGTGAGAATCCTGTGCTGGGAAAGTGCCACTCAAAGAACTTTATATAGATCTTCTCTTTCATGATGAGCTGATGTATGGTACCATCAGCTGAGCATAGTACCAGGAATAAATGATTTCAGAGCACAAATGGTTTCCAAAGGGAGAAAGGCAAGTATTGTCCCAAAGTGACCAACCATTCATGTTTCTTCCCAAGTACAAATGATGCTTGAATTATCACAGACATATAGAAAGCAGTTCTGTAACCAGACTGGCACTGATGTTGTTTAGTGAATATCTTTTTTGCTACATATTTTCATTTCCTTTAAACCCAGGGAAGGATTAATACTTAGGATGCTTTTTAAACTCAAGCAGAAAGATGCTGTTTATAAACAAGGTTTAGGTGTATTTAAATCAGAGAGGGTCTGTGTTTGGAGTGCATTAAGACAGGCTGCTGTTTTCTTTTATGCATAACTGTTTAGAGAAAAACAGGGAAGAGGTGCACAGCGTAACACACTCTCAGTGCAAAGCACTAAATGTTTCACGCAGTTATCTGCCGCCTCCTCCTCCTCTAAATACAGACCACAACTTGCCACTTTCCTACGCTGCAGTTTATTTTCTTATAGCCACATTGTGAAAGCTGTGGGAATGGAAGTGTTCTGTTGCAATCCGTAATGCAGTTACATCCAGCCTATCTGTAGTGGTAATGTGCATTTAAAGAGTCAGTGGTGAACATCTGTGAGGTTGCTCTTCAGTGTGTGCTGTTTATGAGCTGATCAGAGTTATGCACTAAAAAGTAGGCATGTTACAGCAATGTCATTCCTCAGTTGCATTTCTCTCCCCATTGGGTTTCTGACTGCTGTAGCAGAAACAGCATCACAACTTTCACAAAGCAGGTTTTTGATGCACAGTTGGTGGAAGGCCTCCTTTGGAAGAATTGGCGTGCTAATGTTAAAGGAGGGCTGTAACACAGTGGACTGGGTATAAGAAAATAAGAGGATAGCCTGCTTGCTAGGTGATAGCTATATTGCCTGGATACCACCAGTGATTGTGTTTCACTCATTCCTTTTACATATCTATATTTAGAGAATACTTTACAGGTAATTGCACACAAGGACACAATTCCTGCCCTAAGAATCTTCAATGCTTTTGGTACATTTCTTCCTTTGGGCCAAGTCTGCTCTCATTGCAATTAGCAGGACCTTATGCTGCAGCTCTCACACATAAGCTTTGCTCAACTGAACAGTCTCCCTGACTCCAGCCAGGTGTTTGCACATCTAATTTAGGGATGGTATTTGTCAGTAGGTTGGTACCCACTGAAATGCTGACAAATAAGACCTACTCACTCTATAGACATCACCCCAAGGCCCACCACAGAGGTGTGTTGCCAGGGGGAATCTCTGACTTGGACCAGATCCAGAAGATCTGCTGGATTGTCCCTGCTGTGCAGTATGCCCCAAACCACAGGTGTTCAACAGGTCTAAGGAGCACTCATGCTCCTGGTGGCACCATGTAATGAATGACGGATGAATGTGTGTCTGACACAGCATTTTCATGAGCCATGATTGATAAATGAGAAGCAAAAACATTTGGAGAACAAGTAAAGCTGTCTTTACAGCTAGACGTTGTGAGACCTTGATTCTCTCCTTTCTTTCCAGCAAGGCTGCAAAGAGAAGAGCTAAGGCAGCAAATCCTGCTCTTGTTTTGACTTCCTTCATGTGTCTGCAAACAGATTGTTATGTGAAAATCCTGGTGAGGGGGAAATGGTCTGTGCGAGTTTGCATAAATTTCTGTGTGTTTAGCCATTGTTTGTGTCTTTGTTTGCTCTTTCTCACCAGGTATGTGAATGAGACCATTGTACATAAGGACATGCAGTAGTGCCCAGGTACTCCTTGGCTATAAAGGAACATTTGTGCAGTGGCAGCTGAACCATGGAGATGGTAGAAGTAGGTGCCCTGTCTCCCTTTTAAAGGAAAGAAGAGTATGTTTTATTGAATAAATCAAGACTTTGTTAGCTAGGCCACCTTATTCCTGCAGGGAATCCGTAGGAAGGATTTATGTTAAATGTTCTCTGATGATAATGATACTTTTTTAATAGAATGCAGAATATTATGCCACCTAAATCTTGATAGCCCATTTCTTCAGCTCAGAAATGCTAATGCAAGGTGTATCTTGTACTCCATACTTTGACAGCTCTTACTTCTTTTCTTTTCCCCACTATATATTAATGTGGAGATAGAGGCTTTATTTACATAACTACAGTTGCCATCACAAGCTTCTCCAGACAACAACTTAGCAAAAAAAGCCTGCTTTGTCTATCAGTGCTATATACTGTAATCAGGAGAGTGAGCATAGATTCCAGAAAGATTTATGACTTGATTTTTATAGGGCTGGGGAGGGTGACTAACACGTGGCATTTGTTTCATGAGAAACTGGGGAGCCTCAGATCAGAGCAGTGTTTTTTTTCAATACCCACTTCAGAAATATCACCCTAAATGGAGCTTTTTTGACAAACTGAAGTCTAAACAGGCAAAATATTCAGAATTGACTGCTTTTTGTTGTTGTTTTCAAAGCAGGGACATATGCTTAGATAATCTAGAATGTCAGTAGGATTTGGCACTTGGGGAAAGTCCTACCCAATGTTTTAATCTATCCTTCAGGAAATGTGCCACTGATCCAGAAGCGCTGCTTCACTGAAGCTGTCTCAAAACCTTTGCTACATTTCACCAATACTTTTTACAATTCACTTAGAAGTGCAACATTTACAGACACTCAGGAAACAGCCCAGAACACAGTGTTTCAGTTTCAAATCAAATTTGTAGCTGGTTTGTAGCTCTCTTTTGAAAGTACAATTGAATACAATTCTGGCTGTTTAACTCTTCCAAACAGAAGTGGAACCACTTTGTGACATCTCTATTTTGACTGGGTTTGTGATGCTTGTTAAGACTGGTCTCAAAGCAGTGGTGAGCTGCTCTGCTCTCAGCCCTGCATTGCTAAGCCTGAAGTCTGGTTAAGCCGCTTTCATTTTCCTGGTTGTTCACTGCTTTACTGTTGCAAATTTAGCAAGAAACCTCCAGCTGTGCTGAGACTGGAAGCAGTTGAGGCTTGAGGTTAGGGCTTGAAGAGCATGTAGCCTCCTATTTTCTCTGTCTGGCTTTGAATGGCACCTATTCAAATTACACACATACACTTTCTACTGTAGGTTGCTTTTATGGGGGCTTTCCCTTCAGTAGATGAACTGTGAACAAATCATTTTAAGCTGGTAACTTTAATCAAAGGATTTATTCTCTTTTTTCCTTGTAAAATCTTCTTTGATGCTCTTTCAAATTCAGCACCGGTTAAATTCTGTTGGTTTCATAGGAAAGATCTGCTGTTGCTTAAATCAGAAAGGCAAAGCCAAATGTAATGCAATGAGGTCTTGTCTACCAAACATGTGGGATGTGCAGATAGATGAACCGTAGTCAAGCTTTAAATGCAACTTAGTCCCAGTCATTCTTTGAATTTGAAAGAAAATCCTGCACAAAGAATGATGCTCTTAAAACTCCTGTTTGAAACCAGTTGCAGTGAAAGTCAACTACTATTATATAGCTCTGGGCCTCTGTGCCTTCAAAAACTAAAACCCCAGTACCTATTGATTTTCTTTAATTATTGTATTTTAATACCAACAGCACATCTCCCTTGTCAGAAGAGGATTTCTTCTTTCTTAATTTCTTCCTTTCCTGCTACCCAGGGCTATGACCAGACTGCAGAATCATGTAGCATCTCTCAGCTTCTAGATGCAAGGGAATCGCTTGCTCTGTCCCTGGCATACATACCCTACATACGCCTTGCTCCGCCTCACATCCCAAACCCTGTACACCAACACACCTTTGCCTCCCAGTCTAGGAACAACTGTAATGATTTCTGTGGTTTACTTTGCAATAAGATATAAATGCCCACTATCAGTTCCTGGATCAACAGGGCAGCATAGCAGCTGCCTTCATTTACCTTTGCTGCTAGTTGAGGTCTGTGTGGGCAAACAGGTGTTAAACTGAGTTTCAATATGCTGGCAGTGAACATCTTATTATATAGCTCTGCCTGAGGGCTAGGCAAGTTTGTGCGCCATGCAGTGTGTTCAGGTGAAATCTGAGCTTGTGGGTGAGCATTTATGAGGAAACAGACAATTCATGCTTTTTGCTGATTGCCAGCAATACATACATATATATCTATGTAGACTAAAGCTCTTTTTCTCCGCTACCTGCAAATATATGCTCTATTATTCTTGCTGGGATGAGTACTAACTGTAGGATATTTCTGTTTTGAGGTAAAAATAGGTGAAAGGAAGAAAAGAAAAATCACCCCCCTTCAATGTGCTTCATAAAAATGTGCATACAGCAAAGGTACCAGATGATTGTACCACAGCCTGGTGGTGCTTCTGCCAACTCTCATTTGCCATCCCAAGGTTATCAGTTTGAAAGGAAGATAAAAAGCAATGAAAGAGTTGTGTCCTTTTATCTGGCTTAATTTCTTCTATTTGCCTAAATTAGCCAGAGGTGCCAGCAGCACTTTACTGATTCCTGTGAGTAGGGCTTTGGGGCTCTACCCTTCTTTTGAAGAAAGGCATATTAGCATAGGCCACACTGAATTTACTTGATGCTGATACTTTGCAGCACTCTCCTATTCCTCCAGAGCTCCCCTGCTCTATTAGTAATCCAGTCACCTACTCCTGTCTTTCCCCTTGCTCTACAATTTCATACACTCCTGCTATTGTTTCTGCTAGTTCATAAAGCTTCTCACTTCATCCTCAGATCAGTTTTGCAGGACAACTCCTAGCATGGTGCTGGTAATAAAATCTTATTACATATTTGACTACAACCAGTGCAAATGTGGGGCAATTGATATTTAAGGGGGAAGGAATAAGGAAAAGAATTCTTATGAAGTGTACCCATCCAAGCTTCTTTAAAAGGAACGGCTGGAGGTGTTGCATAGTGATTTTATGCAATACATTTGTAGTTTGATAATTTTCTGTTAAGTTTTTCAACAACATTTGAATTAAAGCTTTTATTAGTAAGTGCTTCATCAGAAAGAACTGCCAGGTTTTTTTTCTCTTTCAGAGTTTTTACCAATGACACTACGTAAATGTTTTGTTCTGAAGGGGTCATTCTGAGAGGAAGCCAAAAGGAAATAACAGGGTTAAGTCAGTCATGCAAAGTTATGATGTGAGGCATAGCTTGTCTTAATGAATATTTTTTTTCATTAAGTGAGTCTAATTTCTGGTCACAGCAATTCTGGTGTATTGATTTCTAGCCCTGCAGTTCCCTGGTAAACAAAATCTCATCGCAGTTCCTGGCTAGTGTCAGTAAAGCCTTTCTCTCACGCAAACCAAATAATCTCCAGCTCTTGACAGCTTTCATACACAGTTGCATGCAACTCACTACATGAAGAGGCTTAGACCTGCAGATATGGTAGTGGAGAGGGGAGAAGCCTAAAGGTGTTCTGGTCCCCAGTAATGCTCATTAGCTGACTTAGCTCCTTCACATTAGTTCTGTGTCCCAGGCTGTGCCAGCTGTTTGCAGCTGCTCAGCTTCTCCCTTTCCACTGAAGTGGCACCAGCCTTGACATGTTCTTGCATTGCAGTCACACAAATGACTGAGCTGTAATACAGGGAGGCAGGAGTAAGGTTGGCTGCTGGGAAGTGCTTGGCCACAGCATCAGGGAGCTCAGCACAGGCTAATGTTTGTTTTGGTACCCAAGCTACTATAAGGCTGGCTCTCGTAGCTCCAGCTTACTCTGTGCTCACACACACATTGTTGTGGTGACACAGTTTTAGCCTTTGCTTCTTCACAAAATCCTCTCTGATAGAAGACTTAATGCATAATTTTCAGATATAACTATCAACCCACCAATGAATTAAATTTTAAATTTGGGTCTGTAGGGGAAGCAGAATTCTGAATACAAGCCAACTGCCAGTACTCAGCTGCTTGTGGATTTAGATCGCCATCTTTAGGTATTTGCCTTCGCAGGTGACTCACATAGTAACATAAGCCATTAAAAAACCCATGTAATGTCAAATATAAGAATGAGCTCATATTTCCCCCAGTTCAGTCCATAAGCCACTGCTCTTCACGTGTTCTTGTGTCCAGACATCCCAATGACTATGCTAAGCATACTGGAGAACTGCAGATGTGGATAAAGAAGTGGCTGGATGGCCGCATGAAAAGAGCTGTGGTCAATGGCTCAGTGTCCGGCTGGAGGCCAGTGACGAGTGGTGTCCCTCAGG
>NDXB01018866.1:0-10838 GCA_002631895.1 Agapornis roseicollis
TACTCCCCGTAGAATATATAAATACTCCTAATTGCTGCATTCAGATGTTTGAAATGCCTGTTTTAGGCATCCATATACAATTGGAAATATGACAGGATCTACAAGAGACCCGCGTCTTTTTGAAGTGGCAGCTGCAGTCTTGATGAGTTATATGAGGCATCTTGAATGATACACTAGGCTGGATGTTAGGAAGAAGTTTTTCACGGAAAGAATAATAAAATATTGGAACAGTCTGCCTAGAGAGGTGGTGGAGTCACCATCTCTGGATGTGCTTAAAAAAAGATCGGATATAGAACTTGATGACATGGTTTAGTGGNGATGAGTTATATGAGGCATCTTGAATGATACACTAGGTGCATAATCTTGGGTAACTCCTAGGTTATAAATGAACACTTAAAATTAGAAAGAAGTAAATTTCATTCTTGTTATCTCTGAGCTAATTCATGTTAATTATAGATGCAAACAACTTTTACAGAATGGAGTGAGAATGTCAGTATTTATCTTCACAGCAGCACAATCTTCTGCAAGTTCTTAGATCTAGGTTTGAATCACTTGGTGTGAAAAATATATTGATGCTACTTTTCTTTTCTCTATATTGATATTGATATTACTAACCTGGACCATCCTAGAAAGTTAAAAAGGAAAAGGGACCAGCTTTTGTCTACCATTGTCCCTGAATTTGGAAAGAAATATGCTTTGGTCGGTCCTCTGACTTACAAAGACTACATATAATGCTTCGAAAGTAAAAATTGTAAGATGCATAGGGACTGTGAGGACTGAAGTAAGGAGAAACATGAAAAGTGGCATATACACCATATTTCTTAACGGATACCCTAGACAACTCAACACTCACTGTGCAAATTTTAAGATCCAAATATAAGACCTTTAGCTTTCACTTGCTTTACATAGGGATGTTGGATGTAATTCAGTGTTTATTTTCTGACACGGGTGTCAGGTGTCTGAATCTCATTTTGGATCTGATCCTAGGTCTTGCTTCTTCAGCAATTTTCTGCTTTTGGTTAAAAAATTAACTTTTGCATTTGACATAGATGGATCTGCCATTGGAATTTTATTTCTTAAAATATTATCATTTTTAGATTTCATTGGTTTCAGTGAAGTTTCACTTAAAATATAACAGGAAGGAGAACTTATTTTTCGGTTGTAGTTGGTCATTCCTTAAACATTATACCTTTTAAATTTTTTTTTTTTATTTGTAAAGTAAAAAGCAAAGGAAAAGGTATTTGAATTTAAACATGAGATTCTTCCCCTCATAGTCATAATCTTTCATATGTTCAAACCTGCAGCCAAGAGGCTATTTTGAAATTCTAGTGTCTTACACATTTCCATAGCAATAAGCAATGCTGGCATCACAGTCTGAAGCTGTGACCATTCTTTCTCCTTCCTGAGCCTTCAGTAAATGTCAACAGTCAAAATTATCAAGAATGGGTTTTTTTCTTCTGTTCTTATTATGACAGTGTTTTACTGTTTCTCCCTACTACTATCAGCTTGGCAGCTCTTTCCCTCCTCTTCCATTTTCTTCCAATTGAGACATAATGAAAGAAATCATTTGAATCAATTAAAAGTAATATAGTCATCCCAATGCTGTGTTGATTTACTGCCTTCCTTCTATTTCTCTTCTCTTAATATTCTCTTCTGTCTTTTGATATCTTTCTCTCTTATCTTCATACCTTTTTCTTTCTCTTTTATGGCAGGGTTACAAACCTCTCTCTTTTATCCCCCGCCTCAGCAGTGATTTTTCATTGCCTTCATAGCTGTTCTGTGAGGATTTGCAGCTGCATTCCCATGGCTCCTCTTCATCCTGGCAGCAACCCACACAGTTTTTTTTTAACAACTCTTGCCTGCTTGTTTCAAGGGTGGTTGTCACATTACTACTCCGTCAGTGCTTTTGATAATTAATAGAGACAATGTTAATTGAGGAGTGATTTTGTTAATAGATGTTTTAAATCTCTAAATACACTCTGTATGAACTCTATTTTCTCTAATAAGAATGTTTCCCCACTGAGCTTGTTCATGCAATTTGCAAAAGTTCGGTGCCTTCTTTCATGCAGTCCAACTGCTTACCAAGTATTACATTTGGGGTTTAATGGCAATTTTGATGCCAAAATCAGACTAATTTCTGAAGCCTGACTGAACAGTTGAGAAAATCTGGGTGAGCCTGACTCATTCTTAAGTAAAAGTGGGCCGCTTCATGTCTGTTGTTGCAAACCACTTAAAATTCACTGGTTGTCGAGAGATAGTTTAAACTAAGACAAAAAGGACTTTATTCAGTTTTGTATTGATTACTCCCACCATACAACACTATTAAGGCATTACACTGTTAGTACTACACTATTAAGATATCCTTTAATTGGACCACAATTTCCTGTTACCATGGTGAACATCCTGGCACATAAAAACTCAGAATAAAGTTGAATGCTTTTTAGGATTTAAAACAGACAGCCTCAGTTTTGGAGCCTGTGTCGAAAAAAATGAAGAATCTGCTCTCGTTCATTTCTAGAGTACAGTTAGCTGCATACCAAAGACTGTAGGAAGGTAAAAAATGAAAATAGAATGTAAAGGGTGGTAAAGTTTTTTGCCCAAAAGAAAAGGTTGTGTGACAAAAGAAGAGTTCTGGACCATCTTACCTGGTTTCTCTGTACACTTAGCAGAGCAAACAAGATCCCCAGAATATGATTCATCCCATCCCTAGCTAGAAATTCAAACACTGATGATACTTCACCAGTTACAAAAAGAGGTAGCTCTGCTTCAGATAGATAAGTATTACAGGAAGGAAATAGTCTATCTGTGGAATATGCCATATATTAACTATTAAATATTAATTAACTATGGACAGATGGATATATATGTATGAGCCACTAGATGGACAAGTGTCATGGTCCTGAACTCTGTAATTTGAATTTAATTTTACAGATTTGCATATTTTACAGCTTCTCTTTAATCTCAAATAGCATTTCTGGGCTTTTCCTCCTCTTGTTTTGATGCATGTTTAAGATTATTTTTAGCTTGATGTGATTATAAAAGGTCATAGTTGACATTATGACATATCTTGCCATACGTTAAAACAGTTACACTCCATAAACTTATCTAAATAATTACTATCTTCATATTGCATTATCATCATAAAGAAAATAATAAGAAACTAGCTGTGGGACAGCACCTTCAAGCATGAAACAGTTCTTAGTGTTAGCAACATGGTTTGGCATGACAAAGTACTGTATTTATGGAATTTGTTACTGTGAAATTAAAAAAAAAAACCTCACAATCTTCTTATTTTCTGTTCTATTCAGAAGAACAATGGGAGAAAAAAGGGAATGGAATTCAAAATATTGACAAATGAAAAGAAAAAATTGTAGAGGAAATATTTTCCAGCTGTTACAAATAATGAAAACTAATTTAAAAACCACTTTGCAAGAAAGGAATGCAGCAGGACCTTTTATCTATTTGAGACCACACTTATGGTTCTTTTGAGCACCCTTCCAAACAAATTACTTTTGGGTCTTTTATGATAATTTTTGTAACTCTTTCTTTATTATGTGTAATTACAATATTTATAATGAGGCTAAAGCTTGAAAGAAAATACTGCACTTAAATAGCTTTCATGCTAACGTAGAAGAGACTGTGACATTCAGAAATGAAATTTCATATTAAATATCAATATAAGGCAAGTGAATTAACAGAGTGCCTGATAACACAAAGAACTTTTTGTAATCAAAAGAAATTTTCAGCCTTTGTTCCACATTTTTTATGTAGCTTTTAGTAAAAAGCAACCTTCATAAGATTTCCAATGCAACATTGTTTCATTTTAATACACTTATACAATATTATGTCTAGTTTTAATTTTAAGAATGCTAGACTGCAGAAGTGAAGTTTAAATTTGATCCATTAACTTGATGCTGTTGTTGAAGATCTGACAACAATCTGTGTATCAAGGCATATTACTGCAGGTTATCTCATTTCCTAAATTTCTTTAAAGAAGAAAGAAAGGGGTTGTTTGTTTGCTTGTTTGTTTTCAAACACAGTTCATTAATTAGCTTTTTATTTTTTGTTGACTATTTTAAAATCACAGATTTTAATAACATCTTTTGGTGTTAGTAGTCTGATAGGTCTCATTTTCTGAAATAGCCTGTATTTCACCCTATACTGTGCATCTGTGTATTCTGAAAGGGATAGTGACGTGCAGACAATAGACCTATAATGACATTTAAACATATTTTTCATTAAAGCAATAGGTTTAATTTCAAATATATTTTTATATTTTTAGTGAGTGAGCCATTTCTACCGAAATGCAAAGTTGTTCTTAAACAGACTGCTCACACTAATAGAATGAACTCCAACAATTTTTGAGCACAGTGGGAAGACCATCACATGCAGTGGTAATATTAAGGGTCTCCAAAAAATCTATATAAAAGTATTTAAATTTTCTTTTCCAGTTGTTTATCTAATTTACTGTTGACATTCTCTGTCAAGGGGCTTTTCTGTTTATTTGTTTTTCAGGACAGATACATTTGATCTATTTTTTTCTCTTTTAAAATATGAGACTATCACTCTGAGTCACAGCTTCTTTTACCTTTGTGGATAATTCACCTGTGTTTTTCCAACTTGATTCTTTGAAGTATATCTAAGAGGTCATCTTATTTTGATGACTTATAGGGAGCACCTCTCCTGTGCTTTTAGGGGACACAGAACCAAAATTTGAGGATAAAACTTTTGTGTCACCTGGCCATATTTACAGAGCTACTCAGACAGATTTACAGACTCATTGTTTCTTAAATTACAGATAAACTTATTTAAAAACTGATCATTACCTCTTCCTAACAGTAGGTTTAATTTTATTCTTATTGCTGATGGTATTTTCAAAGTAGGTTTTGCTATGTTGCTAAATAATTTAGCTCTCCTCTACAGGGTATAGGGTGTTTTTTACACCACATTCAGAGGTTGTCTTCCAGATTAAGTAACAGAGAGGAACTGTAATTTCTGTGCTCCGTGACTCAATGCTTGTTTTATATACTGTTATAAATTGAACTACACTTGCTTTTGTCATGTTGTGTTATAAATTAATATGTTACTTTTTGTCTAACATCACTCCCTGATGTGTTTAACTTTCATGTTTTGTCTCTCCTGTTGATTACAAAACAGCAGTTTCAGATCCTCATTTTTCCTTAGATGTGGTAGCTTACTTTTTTCTCTTTCAGAATCTCATTTTGGTTTGTATGTCCATTTATTCAACTTTTCTAGCTTGACTTCCAGTTACTTTTATGCCCTTATTAGTATTTTAAAGGTCCCCTAGGTGCAATCTGCAAATAGTATTAACATAATGTTTTTTCCCTCTTTAGTGCTCTAATGAAGTTGTTAAAGAAGGGCAGTTGTGACAATTGGCAAGTTCCCCAGAGTTCCTGACCCAAAACTTGTTAACATAAGCCACACAGTTTACAAGATCTATTCATCAAGAACAACTAAACAAGAAAAGTTTTATTTTGTATTTTTATTGGCCATTTACCATTTCTTTTAAGAAAATTCTATGACATACCTTCAGTTAAAATGCTGAAAATATAAACCCAAATTAATGGATGGAGTAAAAGAAGTGGAGGAAAGTGAAAGATTTCTGACTAAAAAAAATCTAATTCAGCATTACAGCATTGAAAGCATCCCCAAATATTAATTCTAATCTGATACTCCTGGTGTATATATATATAAAAAAATAATATTAAAACTCATAAAATTGTTTGGTTGTTTTCTTCTTCCTCGGTTAACATTTTAGTTGCCCAAAATTCAGTCTGAACGGCTCCTGTGATGCTATCACCCTTGTTTTGTATTTACTTTCTGAATAAGATTCTCAGAAGTGTGCACATAAATTCGTTTGCTTTGGAAGTACTGAGAGACTCTTAGTTCTTGTTTTGTATCTCACTTACCCACAAATTATCTTTGTTTCCATGTTTCATTTGGTAGATACTCTCACAAAATATCTCCTGGATTTAAGCTAGAGCAGACCTCAGTGCTGTTTCTCTGACTGCTCAGTGATTAAATGATTCATTCAGGATGTGGGAACCAAGACTCAATTCCTTTCTTTGCCTCTAGGGATGCTAACCTGCACTTCTTATGCAAATACATTAAGGGCATGTTCTGCAATGGGGTAATTTCAGTCTAAACTACTCAATCTGTTCCACTGTGCATAGTCTATGTTAAAGTATTCATTAGGCTGGAGAGGGAGCATTCAAAAGCCAGTGAAGAGTTTTAGCTCTTGGCTAATAGATTGAAACCTCAGAGCTTTGACTTCCTGCACAGGGGATGAATAGAATGAGGTACCTGAGAGTGGAGATCCAAACTGCTGCATTCAGATGAGATGCTACTAATAGCTTGCCAATGTGAAATGCTACAGAGATATTACCTCCTACAGGGCATATGTGCTTCATTCTTAAACTTAGAAGCCACCACCAAAGCAATTGCAAACACTCTTTCAAAGCACCAATTAGAGATGAAACATTTATTTTACAGCAGAATTTGTGTGGGTGATAGGAGTGGAAGATTGCACTTCGATGTTGAAATCAAGTAAAGCTGAACAACTAGTAGATGCTCAAACCCAGTGCCTTTCTCACCATTTGCAATGTGTGTTTTGGGTCACCCTATAGCTGTGAAGTGACTCAGACACTAAAATGAGCTGGCGAGTATTGGCATGAAAACAACTAGAGTCCTCTGGAGCATGACTGTAGCCCATGAGACAAAAAGCACTGAAGGGCTTAGCATGCCTTTAGTCATGCTCCCACAAAACAGCCTGCAGTATACAATAGCCATAAATCAGACAACTAAATGAAGGACAGGATTAGGTGGAGCATGTCCTTATTACTCTGGTATTAAATAACAGTTTAAATATATAAATATAAATATATAAATATACTGGCTTTAATGTAAATAGTTATTTCTTGTATATTCATATAAAAAAGACATCTTTGTAGCTAATAACAGAAAAGACTGTTGGCTGAAGTTCTAGGAACCACAGAGCCACCAGTATTAGATTTATTTGCATCCTTAATAATATTCAGCATTTTACTTTCATCTTAATTATTAAAAAAAAGAAAAAAAAAGATAAAAAAGGCAAAACAGGAGAAGGTTTTGGTGAAGAGGGGGAACAAAAAAAAAAAAAAAAGGAAAACAATCAAAAAAGCCCAATTGATACTGAAATCCTTAGCGGCACATGGTGGTGCTGTTGCATAAGAAAAGTGTAGAGGCATAAAAACACAGGGTGAGAAAGATGGTTATGTTGAGTTAAATATAATTAAAAGAGCGACAGCTTCATTCACCTCTGTTGTATGTAATCTTTCATTTCTTCTTTTGACACTAAGATCTTAAATTAGGCAGAATTGTAGTTCCTGGTGGCTTGTATTCTTGGTAACTTGCACAGGAGATACAGATCCTTAACATGAATTTCATGCCTCTGAAGACCGACAGTTGATGAGGCTATTATTTTCATTTTTAAATTGCCCAAATGTGACAGAAAATTTGTAGTTTCACATCCTTTACTGCCACCTTTTAGTGAAATTTTATTCTTCATCTTTTAAAACCTTTTACAATATAAGGTGAATGCTGCAATAATCAGAAAATTCAATACCATATTTTCTATTGTGAAGAATATTTCATTAAGTCAATAACCTTGTTTCCCTGATATAAATGACACATGTTTGAAAAAAAAAATAATACCTGTTCAAATTGCTTTGGCTGATGTAACATCTTGACATTGAGCTGCGCATTCAGAACCCTGCTATCATCTAATTTACAATCCTTCTTCAGAAAGGTTCTTTTTTGTAAAATGTGTTCAGTGTGGCAGCTGTAAACAAAGTCTTCAATTTGGCAATCATCCCTGTTTATTGTAGCTCAAGCTAAAGGCATTTGAAAATTCAGCAAAGCACCTTAAGATCCTTGAGCACCTGCTAAAGAGGGTTCAGATGTCCATTTTAAAAATTACTGAATAGACTAATTCTGCAGTGGCTGATTTACAAAAGGGAGGTAAATTGCATATTTGTGTTTTGAGGCATTGTGCTGAAGTTCTTTTGAATTATATAAATCATTATTGTGTTAACTCTTTCATGAGGTTTGGTAGATTTTGAACTTCTGGTCCTCTCACTAGGATTACATTATAGCACTTTATGTGAGGTCTGAAAAGATGTCAGAGCTTTAGCATGGATTTTCAATGACAAAAATGAAAGTTTTAGAATTGTACTTAGCTTCAAAGAAAGGGTCTCAGCAGTGGCAATCTTTGTCACATTGGTAGGCAGACACATCATTAGCATCTTTGACTTCTAAGAATAGGAAGCCTCAGGGCCTAAACTTTGCCTCTCTACAGTAAAATGATGAGGCACTCAGACTGTGCCTGTGGCCAACTGCTGTTTTCAATATAAGGGGCAGAATAAGCTCACTGTGTATTTCCACCTTTCACCTTGGTGCCCTATGTGCAATTTTTTTTTTATTTCTATTTTTTATTGGATTCAATTCCTAAGTGAGAACCTGAGCATCCTTCACTCCCATTGAGATCAGCAGCATTTGTAAATAGAGTACATTATCAGCATATTTTTTAATGCAGAGTATGTTATCAAGATCTCTTGGGATCTGGTTCAAAGCCTTGCTGTGTTTGATTTATTTTGGATGTATTTGATTTGTATTTTATTAAAAGAAGCTCCTTCAAAGGTAATGGATAACATGCTTCAAAGACAAAATGTATTTGTGATCTCACAGAATCAGCATGGTCTATTGGGTAAGTATTAGCCTGGGAAAACAAGATTGGGATTTCTGGGTGTTTCCATCATCATTCATCGCCTTGCTGAACAGCCTGCAGCAAGTGCTTCCATCCTTGTGGCTTATAGGTGTTTTGTTGTTTGTTTGGGGTTTTTTTCCCCCATCTGTAACTAAAGTCTGGTGGTGAAAAGCTGTAAAAGTTTGGTATTGTTACCATATCAGTAGAAGGTAGTGGTTCTTCCTAACAGGGTAAAGGGAAGTGGACATGAAGACAACCTGGAAATAGGCATGTGAACTCTGCGTGTTGTGTATTTCTTTACATGTTTTTGTATCTAAATATATCAGGGTTCAGTCTCTTTCTCCCTTCTGTGTAACTTGATATTTGCTATGCATTTCTAAGCTGTTCTCTGTAAAACCTTTTTTTAAGAAGACTAAAGAGAGCGGGAAGTCCACGTACAATACAGAAATATCTATTTCTTACTGTACACATATTCTTTACTCCTCATCGATTATTCAAACTGCTGTAGGAAAAGCTTGCATGTGTGACATGAGGCTAAGAAAAACATTTCAGTAGTCAGTATTTTCAGATCCTAGAATCTTACTGTTTGGCATCTGAATCCATGTGAGTTGTTTTCTTCCTACTGTGGAAAACAGTCTCCTTTTCTTACTATTCTTCTAAACACTGCAGCCATGGAGAATAGCTGCCTCTCTAGGGGATGCGTATACAACAGTTTGTACCTAAAGCCCCAGAGTAAACATAAACATTTACACTGTTATGTTAGTAATATAAACTCCCTACTCCAGCTGAGTATTCCCCTGTTTATGCAGCCAAGAATCACATTAGCCCTTTCAGCCACAGCACCATACTGGGAGCTGTTTTTAACTTGAAGGAACAGATTGTTAGAAAGTAACATGTCCTCAGATTCGTTGATTTAGAGCCTGGATAAACCTCTGTGAAGTGAGAGTTTGGGGACTTTAGTGAGATCAAATGCAGCCATATTCTTGTCTAAATAGGAAATATTTAATGCAGTATTACAGTTTAGCTTGCATACTTAACATCATTTTGGGATGCTCACTTCTACTATATGTAGCTGATACAGCCTCTGGAGTGAGCAGAAAGCAATTGGTAGTTAAGAAGATAATGGGCAGTAGAAATACACTGAAGAATATGGGTGCTATTTCTGTGTCTGTCCGTTTCTACAGTACATTTTCTTTTTGCTTTGTGGTTTGATGCAGCCACTGCAACAGTAAAATGATTGTGAAGCTTTAGTTTTATTAGAAGATGGAGGGCCAAGTTTTAGTGATGTTGTTCCCATAGCTGGTGCAAATTAGCCCCAAAGCTGCTGTAAGCAGTCTGGTGAGTTCATTATGCTGCAGAGGTGATCCAAAACTAAATGTGAGCAGGGATTTTTCACTCTCCTCATGCCTGAAGCTGGGAAAAACTGGCATTGTTCTAAGAAAACAAAAATGGCCAGCGTGTTGTTTACCAGCTTTTTACCTTGCAAGGGAAGAGTGCTTGAATACATTTCCTTTTTACAATTTGAGGAAATGAAGATGTGGGATGTTTTGGTGGTAACTGCACCCCATTAAAAAAAAACAAAAAACAAAAAACAAAACACAAACAACAACACAAGATCGAAACTAAATTGATAATACAGCTCCTTGCTGGTGGGGAGTTTTGCTGCTAGTGTAAGTCTAAGGAACATCATGGTGGTCTTATTCAACCCAGAGCCTTATGCTACCCTTTCAAACTGGTTGTTACATCAGTTGATATCTGTGTATCAGCTGATGCTCCATATCTCACCTACATTTTGCAATTTTATGCAGAGATGTCACAAAAGAAAAAGAAACATCCTGATGTATTTATAGTGGAGTGTTTTTGTTAAACTCTACATTTATTTTATAAAAAGAACTAAAATTAATATTTCCGCGTGCTGTTACAGTCTGTCATGGTCCTGATTTTTTTCCACTACTTATCCCTTCTCCCAGACTTGAACTGTCTGAGGACTTGAGTAGCCACATCATAAACTGTTTCAGGGAATTGATCCAGCTAAGGACTGAAACCTTATTTTCTTTTTTTTTTTTTTTTTTTT
>NDXB01018868.1:2663-24995 GCA_002631895.1 Agapornis roseicollis
AAAAAAAAAAAAAAAGAAATAACAAAAAACACCAAAAAAACAAACAAAAAAAAAAGATGCCACACAGAGTTGCACAGTTTGCAAGAAACATGAAGTGGGTGTCATAAGGGAATGCCCTACTTCTTGAACTGAGTTAACTTAAGAGAAGGGTAGGAAAATAAACAAGGGCTGAATGGAGCAGCACCTACTTTTTATTTTGCAGTAACTTGTGATGCCAGTATGCCACAGCAAATTTCTTCTTAATGCCCCAATCTTCCCCTCTTCCCCCTCCAGATGTGTGCCCTCCACCCCAGCAATAACATGTAAAGGAAAATTTTTAGCTATGTATAATCCAGCAGGTGAGCAAACCTCTCCATCATGTGAAAGCTGGACTTGTTTGGGAAACGGAGAAGACTTTTCATTCAGATCTTTCCTGGTTCTTTTCTGAAATGCATCATTTAAATACAATATTTCAAGTATTTGAATCAGAGAGTTGATGAAATGCTTAATGAAAATGTGGGCCTTTTTTCCACTGAAATTTTTCTGCTGATGGAAAGCACTGCCATTTTTTTCATTAGATATGCCATTTTTATTTAAAATGAAAGAGCAAATTCATGACTACTTGATAGAATGTTTAATATTATGTAACAGGTTCTCTCAGCTGATTGGGATTTTTGCTTATGCGTGTTTTCAGCGCAGTGATTATAAACCCCTGTTTAGGCACACTCTAATACAACTAGTGGCATTTTGGGGATGAAATCTGGGCACCATTTAAATGAATACACATTTTGTCATTTCTGTGGATGAAACAGCATGCCTAAATAAATTTGTCCACAAGTAAGTTAAACTGTTCCAAAGGTTTTTTATTGTCCCTGTGTAATGCTATAGTATTATTGGTTCTTTACTACCCAAGGAGTGCCATTTCAGTATTTATAAATGAATTCATTTGCAGTTTTATTTTCTGTATGTTCAAGGATATGATGTGCAAGGCCTATCTATTAAGCAACTCCAGTGAAAGATGCTAATGTGATTGTGGAGAGAGTTTCTTGATATTTGTTTCATGTCTAAATAACATGCAATGAACTACAGTGACTCTTCCCTCATGATAATTGATTGAAGTGTAAATAACAATAGTGTGGTTTGTTTCAATCGGGCATTTATAGAATCTTCTCTTCTGCAAACCTCTTGTTAATGTGATTTTATCAATACTTGTTGTTTCAATTTTCCTCACATAACACTCTATTTAAATGAAGTTTGGAAATGTAAAGGGAACATTACAAGAATTACATAAATAACTAAAGAGGTAAAGAGAGAAGGAAAGAGCACCTTTAAATCTCCAAAGGGGAGGCAAAAAGTCCATGTTCAGTTTGATTTTTAGGGTGAGGTATTCATCTGTTCTCAATTTATCCACACTGATACAAACTTCCCTATTCAGCTCATCATTGCTTGATGAATGAATGATACATGGATAAATATTGCTACCTATATACTTGGTGAATGCAAAAGGGGCTTATAATTCCTCAGAAAGGTTTTATTAATAGTACAATGTTAACCACCTTTGTTTGAGTAATAATTAATTGCTGCTGTATGTTTGTGAAACACAAGGGAAAGAAAATAAGACGAGTCAGAAGATGGGGGGAAAGGGGAGGGAACAAAACACCCTGGAGTTAATTGCATTAAAACAATACGTTCTTTTTAGTTTGAACAGGAAGCTGGTAATACTTGTTAATGTAGTCATTCTTTAAAATAGTCTTCCAGATGATACAGTCAGAAATCTTTCTTGAGCTCTAGATACTAACAGAAACCACCTGAATTTCTGGATGGAAGTCCAGTGGAAAGAGAGAAGTCTCATTACAGAAGTCTCTGTAATGGCATGCTGAGTTTTCAATTGATTGGTTTCAACCCTCATATTCCCTTTTCATTTAAAAAATGTAGTATTAAGGAGCAGTTGAGGGGTGGGCAAGTTTGACATCTTACCCATTTGTTGCTTCACAACCTATTAAAGAGAAATATATTAGTTTAAAAAGAATAAATCTAATTAGTGAGATTAAGTTGTGTGATACAGACCCCATCAATATTGTGCTTTACACTGTTTCCAAAAAGCTTGCATAGAAAGGTGGCACAGCAGATCACTAGCATGAACAGGAGTGAAACCTGAATATGCAGAACATCACTCGAAGTACCTGTATTCCTTCATCAGTGTGCAAACTTTATGGATGATAAAATCCAGGGGAGCCATAGCAGTGAAGCAGAGGGAATTCTCTGAGTCTAAGCTGCATGGATTAGGCAGGGGAAAAATCCTGTTAAATAGTGGAAAGCACCAGTAAATAAATACAAATGTAATGCTCTGAACTCCTCTCAACTCTGACAGTGGCAAGTCATTCCCAAAGAATACCTATTTGTCATTCCACCCACTGCTGTGCTATAGCTGACACTGAAAACATATTAGGAAAGTGTATGTAATGTTCAAGGCATCTTCAGACTCTTTCAGATGTAGGAAAATCCAGACTGGGTTGCTCAACCACCTTTTCTACCAAAACACCAGCTGGAGAGTTGCTCCTAATTATTTGGAACTCAGTGTGCTAGTATGAGCTTGAACAGATGAAGACTACACAGAGCCAAATTGCCCTTTCACACCACCTTTATGCTGGTATAACATCACTGACTTAAACACCACTAAGTGACAGATGAGTGGGTCTGCATATCTGCACCTAGTGTGCAGAGGGAAATGAAAACTTTCTCTTTAAAGTGATCAGTAGGAACTGTTGTGGGCAGGGGAAGGAAGAGGGAGCACAAAACACAAGGTGGTCAAAAAAGCAAAATCAAGCTGTTCACAGGGGAGGAGGAAGTCAGCTCGTGAGGGGGACAGAGCTCCCATGTTGAGAAACTTCTGTGAGTGATGTGCTTTTACTGTCATGCCTGTACTATGGAGCAAACAGAAATATGCTGTTGATATTTGTGATTTCTCATTCCTGTACTGTGCTATGTCCAGGTTAAGCTACATGAGCACTGAATGTGCATAACGTAAGTAATAATTGTTTTGTATTCAGGAAGCTGCAGTGGTTTTGGCAGCTGCTTCAAAAGTAGCACAGATACTTGGAGGTTTAAAGTGTATAGGTTCATTTTGTTTTCTCTGAGAACAACACTCCACCCTATTATCTCTTGATGTGAACTGATTCTTGTGAGAATTTTAAAGGAATCTATTTAAGGAAATAGGAATTTAGGAAATTAATCTTTCATGAATTGTAATGCTGCTGGTTTCGCTTTTCCTTTAGTCCACTCTAGCATGGAACTGACTGGACTGTGCTACTTCACTGTTCAGATTTATATAGCTCTAGGCAAAATCTCAGGCAGAGAATATGTGTATCATCCCCAAAGCCACTGATAATAATGTTGTTAACATGACTTATCCGTCTTTATTTTTTCAGCAAGAAAAGCTAGCAGTTAGACCACTTTGTTAGCAGAACAGAACTGTGAGCCTCTGAACTGTAATTAAATCTCTCCTTGCTGCTTTTATCTGGCTCTCCAAGCTACAGAGGAAGTGTTACCAAACCGTTTCTTTACACTGCAGTGTAGCGTTACCCTTTGAAAGATCTCCAGCAGATGATGAACCAAGCCCTCTGGGGAGGCTCTCTGCAGCTCTTGCTGTTTTCCTCTTAGTGACATGGAAAGGGGACTGTAAATAGGCAAGTTTTGGTTTGCCTCCATGCAAAAGCCTTTAAGCTCCCCAAGAAAAAGTCCTCTCTCCTCTAGGATGTCTGAGAATGCAAGCCCTACTTCAGTTAAGCTGCTTGTTAAATCCCTATTCTATCGGTTGGAAGATAAGGGACAGTGAACAGTAGACTATTGTTTTTTTCCGGCACTGTAAACAAGTAAAGAAAAATTCAGCGGTCTGTAATATAGAATATAAACTCAGAGCTGTAACCCCACCAGCATTATTGAGTATACTTGTTGATTTACCTATAGGCAATGCATTGAATATGCTATTCGGGGCTTAAATTTTCATGTGTGGAGAATTTACAGCCCAGTGTATGCCATTCCATGTACTCTGCTCTTGTGAGAACCCCCCTGCAGTCCTGTGTTCGGCTCTGGGGCCCTCAAAACGAGAGGGATATGGAGCTGTTGGAGTGACTCCAGAGGAGGATATGGAGATGCTGCAAGGGCTGGAGCAGCTCTGCTCTGGAGCCAGGCTGAGAGAGCTGGGCTGCTTCAGCCTGGAGAAGAGAAGGCTCCTTAAGGGGAGACCTTAGCCCCTTTAGGCACTGGAGCTGCTCTACAGGAAACCTGGAGAGGGGCTTTTTACAAGGGCCTGTAGTGACAGGACAAGGGGAATGGTTTTATACTGGCAGAGGGGAGATTGAGATGAGACATTAGTCAGAAATTCTTCTTTGTGAGGGTGCTGAGGCACAGGCACAGGGTGCCCAGAGAAGCTGGCAGTGCTCAAGGCCAGGTTGGATGGGGCTTGGATCAACGTGGTCTTGTGGAAGGTGTTTCTGCCCATGGCAGGGGTTTGAACCAGATGAGCTTTAAGGTCCCCTCCAACCCAAACCAGTCTGGGATTCTATGATACATATGGCTGATAGGAAGCTTGCATTATTTAATAGGCAATAGCATGCCATGCATTTCAGTTTGTTAAACCAGCATTTTTAATAAAAGATGTCAGTTTAATTTAGAACTTAAGCAAAGAACATAGGGAAATATTTTCCAATTCATTAGTCCACAGGCCCAAAGCATGGAAATAAATTCTTTCAATGAGTCCTGTCACCACATTGTAATCCCACTGCCATTGTCTGAAATTAAGCAGACCCATGCCACTCTTTGCTCTACTAATGTAGCTCCAAGAGTTTCTCAGGGCTGGTTGTTAAGCTGCATCATAGTTGGAGCCATCATGCAGGAGGCATATGGGGAATACAGGGGATGTTTTGCCCCGAGTAACTGGTTCAAGATAAGTTATGAGCTCCTGAATCAGGAAAACAAGCTATTTTCAGTCCAGGCTCTCTGCCAGGTTCTCTTTTTGATGCCCACTCATACAAGCAATTATTCTGCATTTATAGTACTGGAACAAGAGCAGGGTTTGAAAATCTGAAGATAAGCTGTAGAAACTGCCTCAATTGTAAGAATGGGGAAAGAAGAAAGTCACAAAATAAGTGCTGCAGCTTCTGTGTGTTTAGGAGGGAGGAGCTCTATCGTGCTGCCTTTTGGAGGGGTTTCCCTTCTTTATTGTGCCAATTGGCAAACCTCTGACTGAAACTTATGTGTCAATTTTCAATATTACTACCAAAAATCAGTTGGCTGTTGTAATCCTTTTGTTTAAATAATTGCAATCCACTGTAGAACAAAAGATTTACATCATCTGCGGAAGGATGCCAGTTTGTAGAAAGTGCATGGAGTTTGATTTTCTTGTTATTGTTGACACTTTCCTTTAGCCATTCATATTTATAAAGGAGCAAAATTTCTTGGTGCAGCTTGCCTGGTGATTGCATTCAGGTTAGGCAGTTAGAAATAAATACTGCCCATCTATAGCACTGTTGCTAATGGTAGATGAAGGTTGTCTTGTGGCATGAACTGGTCACAGGGGTGGTCATTTTTCCTCTGTTTTCATGAAACAATTGGAGAACGCTTTGTTTAGTATAAATTGTGCAGCAAATGGCTCGCCTAAGTGAGATGGAGCACAGAGAAAAGCCACAAAGATTAAAAACTTTTTTTATTCTTTTCAGATCTGGCTACTAATTACACAGTGAAAGGTGTCTTTGTTTCAGCCTCGTATAGGTATAATGTCTGCATGCAGGCGTTTGGGAATATACCTCTGCTCTCCTGAGCCCCACCTGGAGTACTGCACCCAGATGTGGGGTCCCCAGCACAAGGCATACATGGACTTTTTAGTATGAGTCCGGAGGAGGGCCATGAAAATGATCAGAGGGTTGGGACACCTCTTCTGTGAATAAAGGCCTGGAGAGATGGGATTGTTCAACCTAGAGAAGAGAATGGCCTTAATGGGGAGTTTTAAATATATAAAAAGGGCTTATAAGAGAGACAGAGAATTTTTGGCATGGCTTGTAGAGACAAGAACAAGGCTCAGTCCTTTTCTAGGAATGCTGATAGAACTGGTCTTCATTTCATATTGAGAGAGGAACTTTCATAATGTGGAAATGAGAAATTATGATGTAACAATGGAAGTGTCTTGGAGAGTAAATTTGAAATTTATCTTGCACTGGGTTTATACAGTGCCTGTAAAAAAATAGCACCATATACACAAAATTTTCAGTGTGTTTTAGCAACTTATGCTGTAAGCAGTTCTTGCAAAAAATGGAAAATCTAGTGTGTGTTTCATGTAATCCTCTCCTACACTTAGGAAATGAAAGCAGAAAGCTCATGAGAGCAAGTATTGTTTCCGACTATCTTTTGATGAAAACAATGCAGATCTGGTTGCTGATCAAAATTTTCACCTCAACACTGCGAAGTCCTAAGCTCATACTTACTCATAAAGTGCCAGGAGTTCTTTCTTTATTTCATTTTTTCCTAAGTGTTTGTCACAACAGTTTTTTAATTTGCTCCATAATTTCAGTGCCTTGATAATGAAAACATAAGCAACTTGGCTCTGGTTCCAGTAGTTACCAGTGCTATGTTAAGCCATACTGTTATCATAGATTCATAGAATAGTTAGTGTTGGAAAGGACCTTAAGATCATCCAGTTCCAACCCCTCTGCCATGGGCAGGGACACCTCACACTAAACCGTGACACCCAAGGCTTTGTCCTACCTGGCTTTGAACATTGCCAGGGATGGAGCATTGACAACTTCCTTGAACAATCCATTCCAGTGCATCAGCACCCTTACAGTAGAGAACTTCCTCCTTATATCCAATCTGAACTTCCCCTGTTTAATTTTTAACCCGTCATCCCCAGTAAGCACTTTAAATTCACTTCTGGCATAGATTTAGGTGCTACACTCCTATATCCTTCAGAAAGCATTAAAAATGCAATAAATAGGATTATGTTAGCTAACCCATAGTAGAATAGTCACTGAATTTTACACTACTCGGTCTAATATTGTTGTCATTAACCTGTTGATACAGAAGACTATACAGAAAACACTATGGTTCCTGGTTAGCAGTATTCGCATGTGGATGCCTAATACTTGTCCGTTACAAAAAAAAAATAAAATTATACAAATTATTAAAGCTCTATACTTTGAAATATTTGTCTGAGCCAGGCTTACACACCTTAAAGCATGGAAGTATTTTCACTGACACTAGTAAGTACTGAATAGAAATACTATTTGCAACAATAACCATATTTTTCCCGTAAGTGGTGTGTAGAGGACCCATACTTGTCCTAACCACGTGTATGTGAACTGAATGTGCCTCTATTTTTTTTGTTCTATTCAACTCTTTTGAAAACGAGTTGGTGTAGGTGTGCTAATATATTTTTTGTGGGAACAGTTTCAAGGAAGGAGATCTTCTTTAATTGTTCCCTCTTAAAGCAGTAAATAGGTACTTCCATCTTGGAGCAAGGAATGTCTGGTTTCGGTTGGTTATATTTTTCTATCCCCTGGCCAACACACAACCTCAAATATGCATATGCATTATATATACTGATTAGGGTTTACTTAGTAGAAAACACAAGTTATATATTCAGTTTTGCCACAAAATAGAAGTCCTTTCTTCCGAAAGAATGTCTGCATTTCTGCTGTGCTGGTCTGGTTAAAGGGCACATGATTTCCTGTCATTTACGTGTTTGTTGTGTTTTTTTTTTTCTTTCATCTTTTTTGATAGTTTGCAAAGAAGTATTTCTATTTTCTAATTTTAAATACTTCCTGGAATAAGCTAATGGGATGCAAGAAGGAAGTTGGTCTTATTCAGCAGCCGAAAATAAACATAATTGGAAGTTTGTGGAAGGACATCTTACTGGTCTGGGTCTGGATCCAGATTTGTAGTTGTTGTTGATGTGGTGGTGTCTTCAGTAGCGTAAGGCAAGTAGGTGGAATGGGGCAGGTGGTGTAGCTAATTGCCTTAGTGTTTATCATGTCTTGCATGAGGTTTTTTATATCAAGACACAGGATGAATGGATCATTAGGAGTTTGGCAAGAGTGTTTTGTGGGAAGAGTAGCCTAGAAGGAATACCACTGTAATAAGCACAGCATAAAATCTAAAGATAAGCAGAAGAGAGCTTACAGTGGCAAAACACACTATTTGTATCAGCTTAAACTTCTGAACTCATAGTTTGGAGAACTGAGAGCAATAGTTATTATCTGTCTGGGATCTGCTTGGGTCACTGAAATTTCATACTCACAGTCTGTGAGCAGACAGAATTGTCGTTGCTTTTCATCTAATAAACAGCAGAATGGAAATTTTAGGCCACCATCATTTAGCTTGCTTGTGTTCACTGAGGTGATTTCCCAATATGTGAAGTGGTTGGTCATTTCAGATCTTTTTTTTAACCTCCTCTCACTCCTGCTAATAATAAAGAGATGATTCAGTCATTTTGAGGACTTTATCTTCAAAACGTTTTGCATATTTTGAAGTAATTTCTCAGCTCTGTTATTATCTCTTTAGTTGAGCAGTATGGAGGCACCCAACCCAGACATCTGCTAGAAATCATATATGCATGTTGCAGATGCATTTGGGAATCCCCAGCACAGCAGGACCTGGCAGAACTTAACTGCAGAGCCTTACTCCTTTTCTTCTTCCTTCCCTCCCTACCCTAGGTGCCATGCACGTGCTCCCCATCAGCCTTCACTAAACATCTACTTGTGCCACAGTTTGGCAGTACATATTCATCCCACAATTTCTGCTAGCAGTGTACTGTTTAAGCAAATTTCTAATGGGTGACTTCTGGCATTTTTATGCAAGTGGCTATATGTCTGTGATTCTAAAGAAGGGCATTGCTTAGGTTGGACTTATTTTTCTCAGAAGAACATTCCTAATAAATTCTGGTTAGAAGCTTTGCTAGCAATTCCTTCCTTACTCAGGAAGTATCACATTGTGCTGGCATGAGTGTTGCTTTGTTAGGGTTTGGGGTTTTGGGAATGGTTGGGGGATGGGGAAGTTAAACTTTTTAGTTACCTATTAGTTATGATGAGCATTCTGCTCTGTTACCACACACAGTACTGTTGGCAACAGTGAATACTACCAGTCCCAATATTTATTAAACTTTGCTTCTCAACTACTTGCTGATTCAGTTTTAAGGTTACATGGGTAGAACATGAAGTATCATACACTTGGTCTGGATAACATATCTACTGAGCTACTGGTAATTCTAAATAGTTAGGAAGTACCTGTCTATGTGATCTCTCCTCCTTCTCCCTCTTCTCTCTCTCTACAGGCATCAACTTGCCTCCCATAGTTTTGTTTTTCATTAATCATTTCTCTAAGACCTACATTTGGACTCCCCTTTTATACTTTTTTTTTTAATTGTGCTTTTGACACAGATAGTCAATTTATAGACATCTACTTAATTTCATGTTATTTTAATGAATCCCATCTTGCACAACTACAGAGGAGTATCCAGCATTTCTGACAGTTTGACTTACTGAGAGCATGAACACTTACAGAGGTAGTAGAAGAATCATGGCCCCAACAAAAACAACTGGAAATAGGAGTTAAAATGTGCAAAGAACTGAACAACTGACTGTCCCCCCCATCCCCTGCCCCTGACCTGAGCATCAGGAGATGCAGAGCTGATTCAAAACTGCAGTTGAGCAAATAATCTGTGGAAGATAAAAAGCAGCCCTTTGAAGTTGTAAAATATAACTTATGTTCTCTTGTTTTCCTTTTCTGGCTGTCTTGGAGGCAATTCCCCACTTAGTGCATTAGATTGCCAGTCTGCATTTTTTGGTATATGAGTTATTGGCAACTATGTCTTACATAGTTTCTTTTCTGTAGAAAAAAGGTTAGCTGTGTAATTGAATTTAATAAAATTCTCCAGTGATGGTAAACACAGTGGTCCTAGGCCCAAGCTAAGAGGAAGAATTGACCTTAGAGAGCAGTTTTACAGTGCTGGTGTCAAAGTTTGGTTTAACAAACTGACTGAGCTCTGCTTCTTGGTTCGGAGGAGGAGAAACAATGAAGAATCATGTTATCTGGAATGAATATGCTATAATCTAATCTAATTTTGAATAGCATTATCCTAGTGAACAGAAGTCAGGTTAGATCAATTTGAGACCAAAAAATGTTTCACAAGCCCACCTCAGAACGTTAAAGCTGCCTTTGCCCTCACAAGGGTATTTTGAGGATTGATGTCCTGTCAGCACTTTGAAAATGTAAAGTGCTAAGTATATATTATTATAACCCTTTCCATTTATTACTTTAATTGATGGTCTCGTGGTTTCCATGACGCTATGTTGATTTGCACGGGATTTTCCTGCAGTGTGCATTTCATCTCATGAAGAGTAAAAAAACCAAATAGTTCTTTTTAGGCCTTGTGCCTTGTTGAATATTCTCCAGTTACTGGGGGACTTGTTTATGACCCACTATCTTTGTGCTGTGAAAGCCTTACTGCAATATATTATGCAGCTGTTTGTTTTCAACTTTGTTTTCTCAACTGTATAAGCCTCTGCTGCTACTGAGACCACTGCGCTGCTCCTGAGTGGTGCTTGAGTGAAAAGCAGACTCTTACCACCCACTGGACTCCCTGTGTTGTGTTTTTTACAGTAGGTGCCCTTTTCCGATAGCTGTTTCAGTTGTGTTCAAGGAGAGGGGCTGAAGCCAAGCTTGTCAATCACTGGCAATCAGGGAATATCTTGCTTGTTGAAGCTCAGTCCAGTTTTTTCTGCTTCGTCTGGCACTGGCATTGCAGCCAGACCTCCTGGTGGCCGAGCTTTTCTGAGGAAAATTCCAAACTTTATTTCAAAATTTTAGATTTACAGTTTGGCTCAGTAACATGTCTGTCTAATTCCCAGCCAAGTCCCCAGGCGGCATTTACTTTTGGAGCAGTTTGCCTCCTCAGTTCTGCTTTCCTGCAGACCTCAGGGATCAAGTTAATCCAAGAAAAGCCAAAGGCATATGAAACCACGTGTGCCTTTTGCTTCCTCCTCTGTTGAGAGTCTCAGTAGGGAGGTTTGCCCCGAACTGTCAACAGCATTACTTCGGCCGCCAGCCTCAGCCAGGTGGGTTTTCCTTGGCCCCCATTTTCCCTTCAGAAAAGACATAAAGAGGGGTGAAAGGGACAGCCAGCTCCCCTCTTACATAGAAGGCCATGTGGCAGGGCATAAGCACAGCAGGTTGTGCCCAAATGCATGGATGAATTGCCACACAGTGCAGATACCAAACCTATCCAAGTCCGTAGTGCTGTCAGACCTCTGACATCTTTATGGCCTGCATCAGCTGCCATGCCTGTTACTCTGTTTCTTCCCCATATTTCACCCCAGGGGTCCAGGACACATAGGGGTGGACAAATTCAGAATGTGCAAAAAGGGTCTTGGAGCTACCACCTCTTGTAAGCTTTCATGTCCCTTGCTGAATCATGTTGCAGACTGACATCTCCAGGGAAAACACAGATTTGCCTTTCTTCTGTGAAATACTGGGGGGGTTGTATCACATTGAGCAGCGCACTAATGTAGGTTGGGAGGGACCTAAAAGGGTCATCTAGTCTTTTCTCCTGCTGAAATATAAGCTAGGTCTGGTTGTTCCAGGCTGTCACCAGGTGAGTTTTGAATACCCCAAAGGCGGCGAAGATTCTTCTACCTCTCCGGGTACCTGCTCCTCGCCACAACCCCTCATGGTGAAGAATTCTTTTCTTATATCCAGGCCAGATTTCTGTGGTTGGATTGTGCAACTGCTGTCTCTTCTCCTTTTGCTGTGCATCTCTGAGAATCATCTGACTTAATCTTCTCTATAACCACTCATTATTTAGTATGCAGCCCTGAAGAGCATGCAGTATGAGGTCTTTGCCTACTATCTATCCTCAACATTTTTCCAGAGTGTTTTCTTAGCTTTGCTTTCTCTCTTGTTTGACCTAATGATAGAATAGAGTGCAGGAAAAAAGAGAGAAGAGAGGGGGAAAAGAAGTTAATGATGCATTCAACAGTATTTTGTTTAGCACCTTTGTGGAATATTGAAACAGCAAGACTGCAGTAGGATGATTCCTGTAGACAAACAGCTCTCCAGTTCCACCAAAGCAATTATTTCTCTTCTCTTGGTGGGAGAAAGTCCAGTTGTCCAAACTGGAGTAAAATATTCTAGCTTCTTAAAATGCTGATAAAAACATCAGATAGCCAAATACTTGAACTTTATGCATCTCAGCTTAGAAGCCTGTAGCTCTTTGTTCTTTATGGAAAAGAAGAGCAAGGTTTTTCTGACACACCTAAAAGCTTAAATATATCTAGTTTATGTGCCTAGAAGCTGCTGTGTGCCTTCTCATGCTGGTACTCCAGACCACTATGAATTTGTGCCCACATTATTGGTCCCAGCTTGCTGCCATATCTACTTACAATAACTTGTCCACCTCCTACTGTGACCACTCTATATGGCTATGATTTGGAGAGGGACAGAAGTTCAGGCACTGGTTAAAAATACGGGCAAAAAGGAGCCTCTCTGTAAGAGTTTTTTTTTTGGTATCAAAAGGAGAGGAAAGTCAGTAGGGCAATGACTGCTCAGGACACAATCCATTAAGGTCTTTGGGCACTGCCCCTTCCACAGAGATCAAGCATCTCGTTACAGTGCTCAGTCTCTGACATGGTTTTCATCCATGTCAGACAACCACAATCAGCTTTACCTCCAAGAGGAACTGTCCTGTTCCTGTTAGAGAATATGTCCTACCTCTGTGTACACTGTCTGCTGAGAGACAAGGTAAACACCAAGACATACACAGAAGAGTTGCATGCAGAGGCAGCTTTCTTGCATATCTTTGTGGGCTGGTAACTGACCTCTTTGGCTATCAGGATAGTAAACAAGAAGCATCATGCAACCTGTCTGTACCTTGTGACCTCATATGGGAGTTTTTGAATGATACAAAGTTCAGAAAGTTTCTTGGTCTATATGTTCATAATCACAGAATCCTAAGGGTTGGAAGGGACCTCGAAAGATCATCTAGTCCAACCCCCCTGTGAGAGCAGGGTAACCTAAATTACATCACACAGGAACTTGTCCAGGCAGGCCTTGAATCCATTTTTTCCCTTGATCATCATAATGCTGAAATAGGAAAGTAACCCAGAAGAGGTACTGTTTATGNAGAGCAGGGTAAATTACATCACACAGGAACTTGTCCAGGCAGGCCTTGAATCCATTTTTTCCCTTGATCATCATAATGCTGAAATAGGAAAGTAACCCAGAAGAGGTACTGTTTATGCTGTGATGTCTCTGGGGCTGCGAATCTCAGGCAGATTTAAAACTGATGTGTAAATTAAGTAATTATTGCTCTACGGTTCCCAATAGTAATATTAAAAAAAGAAGTTGTGGGGTTAAGGGCTTTTTGTTTTATTTGGTTTTCTGGATGATTCTAAAGTCACTGTTTAATATATTGGGGAAATCAAGCCAGTGGGATGAATTCTCCACGAACAAGTGGCTCAAGTCTCCTTCAAGAAAAGGAAATTATCTACAACTTACAACATTCGCAACATTGAAGCTGATAACCTTAGGATATTGTTCATGTGTATCATATCCTGCAATGTCACAGAACACAGTGTTAAACCTTTCTTACTACCTAGAATCAGTCTCACAGCAGGTGACGCTATTTCATGTACTATAAGAACACCACCTCTTCAGAATTGTCATGGCATTCATTCATAAACCATAGGAGAAATATTTTTTGAACTTACTTAAGTATCCATGTTCATTTTTTTTCAGTGTTTTACAGTATCAAGGATTTTGAGACCTATGGTACTAAAGCACAACTTGGGATGTGCTAAGTAGTCAGCTAGACATCAACATATTAAATAGTTTTAACACCACAAGACGGGCAAGATCATTTCTCTCTTTTTTCATTGTTTCTTTATGGTTTGTTTTTATATATCTCCCTACCACTCCCCTTCTAGATTTTCATATAGTCTACTTTGCTTGGATATCCACATATAAAAACTCTTTTCCACCCTTCTCTTGCTCTTGACATGAGCAAAAATCTGATTGTTAAAAACTATGCATCCTAGCGTGAAGGAGAATAAGAATATTTATCCATGCACATTTTAGCATTTTATTGTTTTAAGAAATAAGATACTTAGATCCTACTTTTCACTGGAAGCAGCTATAATCCTAAACAGAAATGAACATTGATGTCCAAGATTGAAGTTTGTTCTGGAGCAGAAGCAGCTCTTTGTGCCTTTTCCTCATGTTACTGAAGTATAGTTAACATGATTCATGGTCTGGGAAAATATATTTGAGTTAGCTTGACTGTGCAGATTACATCAATTAGAGGGAACGTCAGGAGGTAGGGGATCCTCTGGTGTTAACATCTTAAAAAGGTCAAATTTTGTGCATGGACATCTAGCAGGTTGAAAAAAACCTAACATGGAATGGACTTTTATGTTGTGTTACTTCAATGCAGTAAGTTTTAGCTGACCAAAGATTAATTTTCCTGTATTCTTGATTTGCAGAAAGGCTGAGGTCTCATTTATGTGCTCCAAATCACTCAGTAACAGTCATTGTTAACCATCTAAACCCTTTGAATTTATTTTTGCAAAATATGGCTTTGTTAATAAAAGTATATGGTCTTTGAAAAAGTTTATCCACACTTTGGACTTTAAATGAAAGATGAGGCTTTGAATGGGCCCAATTTTTGTGTATTCCCAGGTTCTTGCAGTATCAGGGGAATTGACTGTAGGTTTCTGCCCTACCCTTTAAGCATAGGATAAAACAAAGCAGTAAATGGAAATCAGACCTTCTGCTTTGTGAACTGTGCAAAAGCATTGTATACAGAGAATGAGAACGATGTATGACAAATGTGGGGAAGATTAGAAAATCATCATATGCAATGCAACTTAGTTTGCTATTTCTTTCTCAAGAGAATCCAGGCACTGCAGCAAGACCATCAAATTGGATTATAAAATAAATGGCGTTAAAGGAAGAGGGTAACACTTGCCATTATTTCTGCTTTCACAATATTTGTTCAGTCTCTGGAGAATGATCAAATCTCCTTCCAAATAGTAAAATCTTTCAAACAAAATAGCTTCAATATATGAGCCTGTGTATGCCAAGATAGATCAAGAGCTTTATGAAAGAGATGCAGAACTTCAATGTATCTTTCCTTTTGGAATCAGCCCCAAGTTACAGGATCATAGAAATGCAAAAGACCTATTAAATTATGTGTTTCCTTGCCAGTGAAAGCGTACTCCCAGTATATAGTATTTTCCATCTTTGGCTATTAGGCATCTATCCCTTCACTTGAGTACTCTATTTCATACACAATAAAATCAATATTGGGAATTTTCCTTACTGCTTATCCTAAAAACCCATTTGTTCATTGTATGCCTTACACATATACCACCCCTTTCTGCCCTTCCTCCCTGAGAGTTCAACCATCAAAGTCTAGTAAATTGTCACCATATATATTCCAACCTCTGTAAAGTCAACCAACTTCAACAGGAAAGTAGGAAATCTGTTTCTAAGCTGAACTTAAGGACAAGCTTTTACATTTACTATAGGTGAAATATTTTTGCTGCCTTTCCTTCATAAAATTTCTCAATTATATCAGTTCATAGCTCTTTGGCCCAATTGTTTTTCTCATTGTCTTCCTAAACTCATAGATAGTTTAGAAATGAGAAGGGCAATTTCACCAGTACAGTTCTACATGTGAATTTCTTTCAATAGGATTGCATATTTGACTTTAGAAGTTACTCAAGAGGTGTGTTTCTTTCATGGAAGTGTGCTACTCATTTAACATCAACTCCACTTCTTCTGTTCATGGAAATGGAAGTCACCTAGCAAGCAGTGATCGTGTTCTATGCTGAGCTGGAAGAATCCCTCCACAACTCCTTATAGCATATGTAGCTCCATGGGCTTTATAACATGTCTGTCAAATGGTGCCTTCGGTCACTGTCTTATTCTTTTCATACTTTAATGTATCTAAATTTTTCTCTTAGGAAAGGTAGGTAAAATGGACTGTATGCAAATGGTTAAAAAGACATTTGAAAGGTGCAGAGAAGACAGAGGCAAACACTCTAAATCACCTTGTTGAAGAAGGGCTGTGCAGTTAGTTAAAAAATAGAGAGGAAGCCACCATTGGTTTGCACGAGAATTTGTGGGATGGCTGCCCATTGCTAAATTAAGTTCATCCATTCATTTCCAAGTATTTTCACCACACTACTTGCTCTACTTTTTGCAGTGGATACCAGCCAGGTTAAGGATTTACAGTCTTCTATCCAACCAACACATAGATCTGGAGAAGGTGTTCAGTGTGCATGAAGAGGCTTCAAAATACAGCTTGTTTGCAGTAGGCATTCACTGCTCTCTGGCTTTCTCTCCTTTCTCTGTCTGCCCCTCCACCACCTTAACTTGTCTATGGACTTGGCTTCTTTGTTCTTTCATGACTAATATTACCATCTGTGACATTACATATCAAGATTGCAATGCAACATATTAAGCACAGGAAAACCCGGAATGTTTGAGCTCATCCAAGCATTTATTGTTTAAAGCTCCAGCATTACTTGTAGCCACCTGAAACATCCCAAAGTTTCTAAAAACACATCACAATAAATCAGCAGGTTTCTGTGTTGTTATTGAAACTGAGACATAAAGCCTTACTGGAGCTGCCTTCTTGAAAACAATCTCGGCAACTTGCTCGCAGGTTTAGTTCTCACTAAGGGCTCATAAAAAGAGCTTTCACTTTTATGGTATTAACCTAACTACCACCTAGGGCAGTTCACTTTGGGAACTCCCAACTCACTTTTATTGAGATCTCATATACTACAAGGGAAGCACCACTTGCAGATCAGGCCCATGACCACAGCATGTGTGAACTCTGCCCTGGTGCAGCAGAGGCCCAGCAACCAGGCAATACTGTAAACAAAATCTTACTTCTGCCAACCTCTGCTCTTCCAAGGATGGGGAAGGGGCAGCAGGTGTGGAAAGAAACATATCAAGTACAAAATATCTTGAAATGGACACATCCCAAGATGCAAGATCAAAATCAGAATGGAGGTCTCTCCTCCTTCTGCTTCTTGTATTGTTCTAGACAGATTTAAATCTGATTTACCTAATAGGGGTTGCAGTAACCACCAAGATCTGATATTCTGAGAGACAGTTCCTTCCCTGCCCTTGCTGGTTCTTCAGACAATTAGTTGCTTCACTGTTTATCTCAAAGCCTGCACCCCTCTGCAGACCTCAGCCTGTCCAGCTTTTCTCTGCATTAATAATTTTCCACTTCAGGTTCTGGTTCCCTGCATTTAGAATTGAATACTGAATAATTGTATGCTTGACACTGTATCTTATTTGCTTTATTAGGTGCTACTTTTTAAAAGAAAAAAGCTGTATCTATAGCACAATAATATTGTAACAGTGAATAATTAAGATTCATGGCAAGGTCAGGAGTGTTCCTGCATAGCCATATTTGAAGTCTGTTTCCTTCTTTCTGGTCTGTCCAAATTGCACACTAGTACAGGTGAGGTGGGAGCAAGCTTCCTCCCCTCACCTGCTCCATGTGTAACATCCACCGCTCCTGAGGGCTGAGGAGTTTTGGAATCTGCTCCTCACAGTGCTGTGCAGTTGGGTTGAGCTTATGAAGAAGTCAGGGTGAGAGAGGGAACAACCATCACCTATAATTAAGGTGAGTTCAAAGATATACAAAATGTGTGTGCATGTGTATTATAATGTAATATTTCTTTAATATTTTTAATTCTCCTATGTCTGGATACTTAGAAGTCTCTCCTGTCTACATGACAAATGTTCTACTAGTTTCCTGTTGAAAAAAGCAAATAAATATATACTTTTTATGTAAGCTGAGAAACAAAAAGAATATTACACAAGACAGATATGAAAAGAAATATGATAATGGTACTCTTAAGATTCATTAATTTGGTTAGGTGTGATAAGAGACTTAGAAAAACATGTAATAGTTGTGTTATTCAGAGGAAGGAAAAGGTGAGCTGGAGAAAGGAGGAAACTGGAAGAAAAGGCAAAAAAAAAAAAAAAATAAAAGGGAAAGAAAAAACATCAGGGAAAGGGAAAGTGTCTGGTTCAACAGGTTTCTTCTCAGCTTTGCCCTGGGCCTGCAGTCAACCTTTCAGGGCTAAAATGTTTGCTAGTGGTGATGCCACTGGCCTGTGTTTCATGTGGTTACTAGGTCATTTATGATCACTGTGTTGACATGTTTTGTGGTACATGATTTATCACTACTGTAAATGATCTTCCTCTAGATAGGAATTTAGGGATAATCCATCTTCACACTAGACAAACATGAGTGCTGGCTCACACGTGTGCTCAGAGTGCCCTCATAGCACTACATATGAAAATCTGCCTGTATAGGAATTGACAAGAGGTGTACAACAACAGTACATGTGGTTGTGTATTGCATATACATGTATTGAAATATGCATGTACCTTATTGCAGTTCTCTGCATTGTTGTAAGAGAGACAGGGTGATAGAGAAAGCTTATTCAATATTCAGTTTACTTATGTTATTCAGATCCTATTTCTTGTAGTTGATGGCTTCAAATCTTTGATGTAATGGAAATACTGATGATTTAGATATAGATGACTGAAAAAGACACATGGTTAACTCCTGGTGTCCACCTGTGTGACCCAAAGCCGCCTTTGAGCACAGCCCATGGTGAAAGATGATGGCAGCTTCTGTTTCTGTGCTGTCTTTTGGGTCGGAGCCCATGGGACCCCAGCAGCCAAGATCTTCCCCGATTAGGTGGGGCTGGGTGCTTTGCTCAGTGGGGCTGTAGGAAAACCTGTAGCAATGAACCACTTTCCTCCACCACACCTCAGAGGTCTTCCACCCCACTGCTCCCCCTCCCTGTGGACTCATGAGCAGTACAGATGAGGCAGATGAGGCAGAGGAGGCTTTCCCCTCTCTGCGGTCACTTCTGGCCCCGGGTGCCAATGGAGCAGCACATCCCTGTGGAGATGGGGCTGGGGAAGGCAGGTGCTGTTCCCACGACCAGCGCATAGCTCCCAGGGGTGGAAAGCTGGGGTCAGGAAGTTAGCAAAGGTTGGCCAAGTCCTGCTGGCTCTTCCTCTTTTCCACCCACAGCTCCTTGAAACTACCCTGATTCCTCCCAGTGCACTGTCTGGGGGAGTTGCTCTACTGCTGCAGGATTGAATTTACTTTGCTTGCTTCCAAAGTATGCTTCTGCAGAGTCTCATAGTCAGCTTTGTTTCAGCTGGTGTCGAGCAACACAAGGGAGAGATGTGGCTCTATTACACTGGTTTGTTTTTCTTTTTCTTTTCCATTTATTTTTTTTTTTTAACCTTTCTTTGTTTTTACTATTTTGACAGGAAATCTTGCTCCTTTTTCTCTTGCATAAGTATGAAGTAACCCTGTGAAAACAAATATGGTTACTTGTTTACATGTGTAAAAATGAAAGGATAGTTTTGCTGATCAAGTTAGTTCTTGCTAATCTGAAGACTAGAGCTGTATAAAACATTTATTTATTTGTATTTGTGCCCTGGCCAAACCAAACAATCAACAACAATAAAAACATTTCTTTTGGTCCACCCAGAATTAAAATTTGTCAGTTTTCTTGCCAAACAGCAACGCACAAATCTGAAAGAAATGTCATTTCAGGTCAGGAGACATTTCATTTAGGCTTTTAAACATTCATTAAAATAAATGTAGGTAAATTTCAAAAGAAACCCTTATTGCAAAAGGAGAAGTAGGAAGTTTCTGGTTTGAAAACATCAATATGACCCTTTCTGACATTTCAGAATGTTTCTTTTGACCCGAGAATTTAATTCTGCCTTACTACAGATTGTTCCACATAAGGAAATTAGAACAAGCTTTTTGATACTGATGATGCTTCCTTACAGAGGACTGGAAAGGATAAAAAGCGGTTAACTAGCAATCTTCTTAGATATAGCTGGAGGATGTACTTTTTGGAATTGGCTTTATATAGACTATGTTATCGAGGGAAAGTTTTATGCAAACAAAATTTAAATAAATTCATGCAATTTGCTAGGTTAAAAAAAAAATCAAAGAAATAATTTTGTGCATATGTAATGGTCTCAACATTTTGTCATTTCTCTTCTGCTTTTAAAACAATAAGACCCAAATGTGGATAAAATCATGTTACTCTTCCCACTCGATGTGAACAACTTTTTCCAAGTTCTTATGCTGAAAATATGTGTTTCTTAGGAATTAATGAGTAAAACTATATAGAATAAATGTTTTAGTGCTCTAGTTAAGGAAAAATAAACAACTGCATTAGCTAATCTGAGTTCAAATAAACAGATGCATAAGCTGTGCTATTTCAAAGCAATGCAGAACTGAACAGAGACCATTAACACTCAAAACACTTCATAGGGTTCAGAGATGGTTAACCTCTTCAAACCAAATGTGCCTAGATCTTGTATGGCTGCACTGAAGGAGTGAGGAATGACACTCCCATGTAGTAGCAAGCTGTAGCTGCAGATTTGCTGTGCATGTATGCTGGTACAGAAGGCAGCTCACATGAACTTAATTTTAAAGATGAAGAGAAAAAATATGGTCTTATTTATTGCTCAGCTCAGCCAGTAAAGCTGACCAGACATACCAATGTTCAATGCTCTCTTGAGTCATAGCAAAAAGTCTAAACTGCCAGGAGCTTTAGCTTCTATATGCCAGAGAAAACCCCTTTGTGATGTTCCCTAAATGTTGTGACATGGCATTGACCCTTGCTTAGTTGGTGCTGTGTTTAAATGATTTGTGGCTCCTGATATAACTTTCATGTTTTGTAGGAAAATCTTGGCTACCTGCGCAGCCTGATAACGGGTGGGAAGCACAAAATCTGTGCTTTGGTGCATTGTGAATTTTAAAATGGATCTCTCCAGATTGTCCCAAGTCTGTGGACTGTTTCTACAACAAGCAACAGCCACAAAAAATGAGGCTCATACTCCAGTGAAGTTGTTTTGAAATATGTATGTTAAATGCAGAACCATTTGAGTGAGCAAAGGACTTGAAGAGTTGTACATTGGAACTAGCAAAGGGCTGAAAGAGTTGTATACAGGTCTCTGAACACCCAAGGAATCTAAAGGACTCACTAGGTGCAATAGTGCTGATATGCAGCTAGGAAACAGAAGACCTGCTGAAGTCTTCATTAAAGCATTGTTTTACAAATGTTTTGAACCAGCACAGATTACTTTGTGTGAATTTTTGTTTCGATCAGCTTTCTTCATAGCTATAAAATAATTCAGAATAATTGTCCAACTTTTAAGCTTAATTTACTGAGGGAAAGGGGGAGACATTCAACACCTGAAAAGCAACCAAGCAAGCATTCCTCAGGACTTCACCCAGGTTTTTACACAGACTTCAGTACATGCCAGGAGAGGATTTGGTGTTTTCCAGCACTATGTGATTACACGTAGGAGTGCACACTTGACCAGTAAGGTTTCTAGTTACAGAGGTCCCTATAAAAACCTTTACAATTGCCATTTACACATAATTAACATTACCACGTGGTTCACAGGATTCCTCATGCTATCAATGCTGCTGCAAAGTTCATTAGGTAAAAGTTAGAGTTGTAAAGATTTTAGTTTGTGTATTCCTTAGTTTGGTGTCTCAGTGCTGTTATTTAAAGAACTCCCAATAGCAGAAAAAGCAGCAGGTGGCTTTGCATGGGAAAGGAAGAAGAAGAATATTTCGTCTAAGTGCTCCTTAAAACTGTGTCCCACTTACAAAGCCCTCTATAGTCTGTACTATTATAGCCTAAATAATCTAGACTATAACTCCAAATTTACATATTATAGTTAGTTACTTTTTGCTCTTATAGAAACATCTGTTTCTTCTGTTAGGAGAATTCCACTTGGAAATTTCAATTTCAGGATTCAGTAAAAATCACTGTAGGAATTCCTGGTGTGTTTGAGATCAGAGCTTTTCAACAGGTTTTCAGATTTGCCAGTTTTTTACAGCCCATTTTAAAAATATGTGCCAGTGTCAGAGAAGCTGAACTGCACTGAAAGGATAAACATGACTAGGGATGCTTCAGACTGTGGATAACCTCTTCAAAACACAAGAGTAAGGACTGACTTTTCAGGCAAGGGTAGAGCAGCACTTCTGGCACCCAAAGGACTTCCTGCATTGTTCTAGGTAGGTACTCACCTGCTGCCAATATGTGGGGCCCAGGGAATGTCCTCACTGTACGAGGAAGCCATGAGCTACCTCAGCAGAGATTGTTTGTCTCTGCAACACCCCACAGCCTGCAGTGTAGACAAGTCATAGAATCGTAGAATAGTTAGGGTTGGAAAGGACCTTAAGATCATCTAGTTCCAACCCCACTGCTATAAGCA
>NDXB01018869.1:0-24924 GCA_002631895.1 Agapornis roseicollis
CTCAGCCTTCTCCAAATCCTGCATAGCCAGTTCACCTGATAGCTTCTGGAGGGGACCTAAGTTTTTCCTGGTCTGTCTTTTATTTGCAATATACCTGTAGAATCCCTCTTGTTATCCTGAACATCCCTAGCTAAGTTTAATTCTAACTGGGCCTTAGCTTTCCTTACATGTTCCCTAGCTTCCCAATCAACATCCCTGTATTCATCCCAGGCTGCCTGTCCTTGCTTCCACCTTTTATAAGCCTCTTTCTTCCTTCAAATTTTTCTCAGCAGCTCCTTATCCATCCAAGGAGGTCTCCTGGCCCTACTGCTGCACTTCCTTCTAGTTGGGATACAGCACTCCTGAGCTTGTAGCAGGTGATCCTTGAATATCATCCAGCAGTCTTGGATCCCCCTGCCCTCTCAGGCTATATCCCATGGAACCTTACTAAGCAGGTTCCTGAAGAGACCAAAGTCTGCTCTGTTGCAGTCCAGGGCAGTGAGTTTGCTGCACACTCTTCTCACCGTCCTGAGGATCTTGAATTCTACCATCTCATGATCACTGCATCCAAGGCAGCCCTGGAGCGTCACATTTCCAATGAGCCCTTCTTGTTGGTGAGCATGAGGTCAAGCAGGGCACCCCTTGGCAGCTTCAGCAACAGCATGATCAAGCCCTTGCCCAATTCAGGTTACAGTAACAATATTGATGTAATCTCTTGTGAGCACTTACCATTTATTTCTCTAACAATACTGCTAATTACAAAAAACTCTAGTTAAAATAGTCTTATCACCTGCAGCTGAAGGTAATTGAGGAAGTTCAATAAAAACACTTGAAATGTGTTCTGAAGTTGTCAAAAATACTGTGCAAACCCTTTCCTAAAATGTATTAGAAATCCTCCCCTCACACTTCCAAGCAAAACAAGTCATCTTCATCTGATTATCCAAAACAGGTGAAACAGCACCAAGTGCTCTCTGGTGGTACAAAAATTGTCATTTACCATCTAAAAGATGACTTTTCTCCAAAGGAACACAACCCTAAGCCAATACTTCACCAATGACAGGTGACTGTCTTTGATACAAGAACATATAAAGCAAGCTGTAGAATAATTCAGCTTTTATCTACTTAAAATTAAAAAGTCCCAGACTATTTTTAGTACTTGCCTAAAAATGGATTTCATGGCTTTTCAAAAAATAATTTTGAAAGAAAACACACAAAGTAAATTAAAACATTTACATTAAAACAAAAAACCAAAAAGTTTTATTTTTTCCAGTCAAGCTCCTGTTGTCTCAACCTGCAGGACAGCCCTTCAGCAGAACTCAGATACACCATTAAATGGCATACACATGCAACTAGGACTTAGTATTACAAAAATGCATTTGAATGGGAATGTGCATCCTCTAGAAAACAATTTCTTTCTCTTGGAAACAACCTAGTAGCATATGATATTGGGTTATTTCAGAGTGAAGGGGAACTAGATCCATCAATTCTAGGTGAGCATTTGCCACCTGGCTATTCAACAGAAGACAAGACACCAGCAAGTCATTTCATTTCTTTCTCTGAAGAAAGCAAACCAAACCAATGACATAAAGCAGCAAAACGTTGAGAAAACAGCCATCACACTGATTTTTTTTTTTTTAAGTTTCTCAATTGTTTATCTCCTAAACTGAGATTGTACTTGGTTTGTAATTAAGCACAATGGAAGGCACGGATGCAAATAATTTCACAGTGAAAACAAGAAAATCTGGTATGCTACAGTGTAAAATATTGAAAACCAGAATGGAAGATGTTGCTTAAATTACTAATACCGATTCCTTATAATTACAAGCATCTAAGTTGTCTGTATTAATTCAAACAGATACTTGGCCACAATGTGTACCTGTCACCACCCTATAATAAACTTGAGGTCATCAGTAAAGGACTAGAAGTCACAACTGTAATGCCACAAGAAGAGACACCCAGGCACCCAACTAACGTCCAAGGTTATCATGCTGACTTTACTAGAGAGAATGCCACAGTAATTTTAGGAAATTAATCATGGCCACTGCTACAGAAAAAAGCAGATGAAGCTTACAATTCCTCATAATGGGCTAGCTAAGGTGTTGCTTGCAATGACTAAGTAGGATTAATCCTACACTAGAATTTCCTGCTCTGCCAACATGCACCTAGGTATTCTAATAACCTACCTCTTGGAACACTACATGCTTTACCATGTAAACCTGTCTCTCAGGCAGCCTTCTGTCTCCATATAAGTCCCTTATTCTTGAACAGAGATGATACTATCTTACCCTATTTATAGTAGAAATGACACAATTTCTGCTATATATTCTCCAAAGAAGCTTTATCATTTTCCCTTTAACAGATATGTTACCGTGTGATTATGGCAGTAGAAGTGTTCTGGTTTTATTTTGATATGTAACTGCAGGTAAAGCACCAAGAAACCACCTAATGCTCAAATACAAGGTATACTATATAAACTAAGCCTGACTGCTTCTGATAAGGAATACTTGATGGCAAGTAGAGCAGTTTCTCCTTGACAACTTTTCTGAACAGTGATGTAAGAAAACTCTTCTTGAGCAGATTTTGTGCAAGTTAACAGCCACATGATAAAAACAGCCTTATGATGCTTCTAAAGTTCTTTGAATGGAATTCCACATTGCTGTCATCCTGGAGCACTGATGCAATGATGCATAACACATCCTTATTTAACTGGTGGCTATTCTATTTTCATCAGTAGTTCTTGTACTGAGGACCTATTTTCTTGAGCTAACTATCATGGGTATTCTTCCATGCTCTGATATTCCTTCATATGACAGATTCTCTGACAGAAAGTTACCATGTGTAACCTGACACCAAAGCATCTTTATATCCCACCTCCTCCTCTTGATGATTTTTTAAAGCTCTTCATATTCATTTAAAAACCATGCAGGGTCCTTATGAACTGTACCAGTTTATGCAAGTGTCTAGAACAACCCTGAGGCATCTGTGAGAGACTGGCTCAGCCCTACTTACATTCCTAAGCTTCTCCCACCTTAGCAGATATCATGTCAGCTTTGGAATGTGCAGGCCTTTTATTTCAGCAAAAGAGTTTGATATTTTAAAGATTCAGGTTCTGCCACACTTACGGACTCCGGAGCTTTGATGAAGACTTTGGATTTCCCAAGCTGGTATTGGTCAGGATCCATGTTGACTGACTGAAGCAGGTGGAGAACTCCTTGTTTCTCATCTCCTTTCCAGGAAGGCCAAGTTGCCTTGGTCAGAATGGCATACCTTAACCACCAAGAAGAGATTAAAACCTAATATTGAACAGCCACAGAATACCACTGACTTTGTCAGTATTGCCCTGGGTGTAGGGTTGACTATTTTTCCAGGACTTAAAGCCTGGAGTGTGGGAAGATACACAGTATTAAGATGTTACTTGTTCAGCAAGACCAAACAAGTGTAACAAGAAGACAACAGTGCCCAGAAGTCTCCCGTTTCCAGATGCCAAGTTACTATTTGGTGACTGCAACAGTTGATGACAGAAAGTTCTGCTGTGACCTCCTTAAGCCCATGGCAAGGGTATATGTTAGCAAAGACTTATTATGATCCAGATTTAAGTACCTACATCACTGCTATTCTGGATTCATTCCCAACCGTGTGGCAGATTTCCCACTCAAGCCTTCTCTGTCTTACTCTTACAAAGTCCTTTTTTGTTTCTAAGGAAGTTTCCAGCTCATGCTCCTACCCAATTGTTCAACAGCTGGTCTGAGAGAGACACTCCTGGCTTTATCCCTGAAAGCCTTTGGCTTGGCCTCTGATGCAAGAAGAAAGATACAGTGATGTTGGTGCTACCTAGAGGGAACACTGGGAACTGACAAACCAAAGGATATAAGGAGGCAGGGAAGTGCTACGATAATGTCTTTGATAGTCAGTCTTCTGCCTCATGACATTTTCTTTCACCCTTGAAACTGAGGTGGCTGCCAGGCTGCAGCTCCTTTTGAACTCTTCACTTCCTCAGTCTGAACATGGGCTTTTGGAACTGCCAGGCTGGAATTGCAAAGCTGCCTTGTTCCACTGCCTGTCAAGGAGCACTGATGGGCTTTAGCTGCTTCAGTTGTTTACAGATAATTAACTTCTCTAGCAGCAGTTATTTAGATTCCTTTGACAATGGGACTGGAGAACAGCTAAATGTGTTGTAACAAATTTCTCCCCCATATCTTTCATGTTCTTTGACATATTATTTTTAATGTCTTAAGCATACTTGATTTATGTAAATTAAATCATGCTTATTAGTAAAACTATTCAACTAATGAAAAAAGTTATAAAGTATGGAGTTCAGTTTACTGTATTTCCAAGTTCTTGTTTCTTAGGAACATGTAGGCAGCTCCTAATATACTCAAAAAAAAAAAAAAAAAAAAAAAAAAAATCAAAAAAAAAAAAAAAAAAAAAAAAAAAAAAAAAACCAAAAACCCCCCAAAAAAAAAAAAAAAAAAAAAAAAGAGAAAGAAGCAGANTCCAAGTTCTTGTTTCTTAGGAACATGTAGGCAGCTCCTAATATACTCAAAAAAAAAAAAAAAATCACAAAAGGAATTGTTAGAAAATTCATTAAGGGAATGTTCATTACTCATTCTTGTCATATCTAAAATGTCATCTAGCCAGAAAGCATAAAGTGTCATGCAGCTTAAATAAATGCCATGCAACAAAAAAATACCAAACAGTTAAAAAGGAATGTACCACTAAACCCAAACATCTCTGAATAACAACTATATGAAAAGAGAAAGCCAGCTTATGAATAATTCAGTAGGATTCAAAAGGGTCTACTGATGTTACTGTGTTCAAATCTGGTTTTAGTTAAGAAATGCTCAGGTACTATGCATGGTGGTGTAACAAAGTAGCTCTTATATCATCTCAAATATCAAAATATATTACAGATCAATGTTTACAGACAACATGTGCACTTACACATTTCTGTAATTTATCAAGTATTACGGGATAAATAGTGAAGCCCAGGAAGGAGTTGTAAGTTAAAGTAACTCCCAGCTTAACAGCTTTTTTTTGCAGGTTCACCATGTACTGCCAATAGCTTAGTTGCATAGGTGGTTCTAAGCAAGTCTGAATTTAAAGAAGCTGATGTTGTTAAAGGCATTTGAAACTGCTACCTTCCACACAACAGAATCTGACATTACCTTTCAGCATGTTACAAATTCATTCCTGCATTTTCTGGCCCATGAAGGAGGCCACAGGGAAAAATACGACATAAGACCTTTTAATATAGGAAAGCTATTGACTATATAAGAACAGATTTGAAAGTCTCATTTTTCGTAAACTCCATACATTCACTGGTGTAACAAGACTACAGGGCAGAACTAACAAAAAAATGTTCAATAGCATGCACCAGTTAAGCATTGCACAATTTTGTAATGTGACAAGTCTATCCTTGCCCACTGCTGCTCAGAAATAGCATTTTTACTCTAACGTACTTGTGCATGCTTCCCTCAAACTGGTCAAGTCACTATCCGTGTCTAGGTTTTTTTGAGCTTGTGCAATTTGCTCTTTCAGCACCACTATCAAATGTGTTATTAAAATGCTTCTGAAGTTTAAATCTTGACTGTTCCCAAAAATTATCTGTGGTAAATTCACAGGGAGCAGTCTTATTGTCCAAATATGGGAGTATGGAGTTCAGCTTTCAGACTGGTTATGCTTTGAAACACATAGGCCTTTTCAGTGACTGGGGCTTTTTGCATGCAAATGTAAATTTTGTACATAAAAGTCTATTCAGCCCAGAAACCTCCACTTCCATGAGCTGCCAAGGAACGCCCAAAGAAAACAAGTGTACAAGCATGCATTTCCTGTCCATCCTGTGCCTCAGCCCACTTTCACTCATACTGACTTAGGGTGCCAGAATAGAGCTTGTTCTGGATACTAGGGAACTGTGAATGGAAAAGGTTGCAGGAAGAGTTTTATTCATAAAAATGTTAAATTTAACAAGATAATTTGAAACAAATGGATGAATTAGATAAAGAATGGTTTTAGTTGCCTGTGGACCTCTGTGTATGAAGCAAAGTGCATAAATCTATTTACCATTCAAAAGTACCATATAGCTTTCCTCTGTACAGACCTCTTGGGTGAGCTTCTAGACCTGCACAGCCCTCATAATCAGTGTTCAACTGTGGAGGCTACATTTAGCACAAGTTATTCTGTCTCAGCAACACTATGTGTGAAACAATGCAACCTGAAGCACATTTATGTTGATATGTCTGAGCTTGAAGATCATGAAGGAAAGGGATTTAAACTGTCCTCCTCATGATATAAATAACTACACTGTAATGCTTCTAAATGAGTATTACCTTACCTCTGCAAAAACTTCTTGAAAACACGCCTATAGGCATAGCCAGCTCTTCTTACTCGAATATTTTCTTTCAGACCCAAGTATTCCACTTGATGTTTCACCCTGTGGACAAAAACAGTGCAAGATTTACAGTCCATTTCCTTTCGCCATACTTGTGGATTGAGGTATTCTTTAAAGTCTGTAGCATGTTTAAACACTTACTGATTTCTAAAATGCAGGCACAGGTATGTGAATCTGGTTTTGCACATTACCACGCACAGTCCATGGTAAGAAAAATATTCAAGGCAGGTAGACTGTATTACCAAAATAAATGTAGCAAGTTCACCTTAGTATTTTTTCCTAGCTTAACTTCCCATCTCCTCATTTATATATAAATTTCTTAACTAATATTATTACCAATAAAAGGTCAAGTAACTATTCTATATATTTAAATTTATATTCTTTTATTGTAGGCTTCACCCATGTTTTACATAGCTCAAACATCAACAGTAGCTCTTTTTTGGTAGTTCTGGAGAAAAGATCTAATCTGATGGCTGGAGAAAGGCCCAGATGATACTTGTGGCACTTTGAGAAAGAATGGTAATCCATTCAGTAGTTCAGAATTGATCCCGATGCTAACCTTGACGGCTGTGATAACATACAAAGACTTCCCTAAACAAAGAGCATCCATCCTGCTTCTCTGGGCACTGGGTCAGAAGTAGTAACAAGGAACATCTGGCCCCTACCCTTGGATTGCTACCCAGAGGAAAACCAGCAGTGGTTAGGTAATCTTGGCATGGGGCAGCATAAATGGTGACTTGAGAGAACAGAGACTGAGAATAGTGCCTGATTAGCATGAGAGGCCAGAGGCACTTTTAACCAATACACAATGGAATACTAAGTAATGAACAAATTATGTAACTCCCAACCAATGGACACCGATTTGTTTGTTTGACAATACGCATAAATAGCTTAAAGTTACAATCATCCATGTGCCCTAATCTGTGGGGACTTCCACCAAGCACCTTGCACAGAATAAACAATGTCTCTTTTCTAAAGAAGACCCTGTATTTTTGTTTAGGAAGCCCAAAAGCAGCAACACAGATGCCAAACTTTCATGACATGAAGAATGGAAGAGAAGACAGTGAGGTGAGGCCAGTACAGTCATGAAAAGCTAGCATTCCCCCTAATGTTACCATGCTGCAAAGGAAGGATTTGAGGAGGCACAGGACTGGCCAAAGCATGTCTGGTAAGCTTGATCATGGCATACTGAAATTACAAACAAAATCAGAGCTGGTACCTGTCCCATAGAAAATGTTAATGGCTATGGAGAGACAGTGGCACATGTGAACTGAAACATCATTATCCCAAGGTCATTACAGTTCCCTTATATAAGACAGATTCATTTTGGTTCTAAACGGGGAACAGGTATGTTGCCATGAATCAAAAAGAAAAAATTAAAAAAAAAGAACAGCAAAAAAAACTGCCTTTTGGTACCTATTCCTCTTTCTAGAGCTGCAGTACGTTATTTTATGTTGCGTCTTGCATAACCTGCTAGTTACAACTAGCAATTTAATGCTTGGAAATTTGAAGAATTTCAGTTAGCTTCCTTAATGTATGACTCTTGCTGTTTGTAGTTCTTTAATTTCCTCATCTAAATCAGGCTGGAAGAGGCAGTGCCTGTTTTTAACACAGAAATGTGGTGTTCAGGGGCTTCTGCTATTATTCTTTTATAGGGCAACTTACAGAAGCTTTAGCTTTCAGTCAGAAATGTAAGAGTTGTTAAGATTTTAGTCCTGCAAGTTTAACAGACAGTATGTTAAAGAGCACTTTCTTTATACGTAATAAAAACAAGTGAGCCTGTAAGGAGCTGTTTAATTTCTCTGCTTGCTTTTTCTCTGATTTTACAAAGATTTTCTGATTATGGAATCATAGAAAAGGTTTTGGGTTGAAAGGAACCTTAAAGATCATCTAGCTCCACTCTGCTTGGAATGGGCAGGGACACCTGACAAACTGTTGATTCAATGCTATTCCTATGCTATTTTGAAATACTAAATTTCAGTATAAAGTGCATTGCCCATTGATATATTTTTTTGGTTGAGACATTCTTTTCACATGATTCACAGTATAAAGGAAAAAGCTTTTGAAATCCCATGCTACAAATGACAGAGGCCATTCAGTTAATACTTTTCAAAGAACACTTTGAGAGGAATTCTACTAAATCGTAAATGATACTGCTCTTTTAGCTTATAATAAAGAATACTCCATGTTTTAATCTTGCTGTTTTCAAGAAATAAAGTATTTTGTACCTGCTGCAGGAATTCTGGTACAGTAGAAAGTTGGTGGACAAAAATACATTTTCCTGTTTATAGCCTTTGCTCCTGTTCACATCTGGAATAATGCACTGGAGAAACAGCATTACTCCCATTTTCTTACTGTCCTGCCAGTATTAGTGTCCAGCAATAGAGAATTTGAGACACTTCTCTGTTTTTTTTCCTTTTCGTTCTGAGAAAAGACACAGTGAAAATCTCCCTCCAGGCATCAACCTCAAGCAGGTCAGGGTCTGGGAATTCAGCTAACGCAGCAATTTTGAATACAAGTCCAAATGGCTGTGCCAGGATCTGAACAAAAACACATTTCAAGAACACCCCAATTTTTGGAATAATTAAGGTCTTATGCAAAGTTTAGCTATCACACAAGGTCTATGTTTCAGTGGTACAAAGTGACATGGCTGCTGCGAGCATGAAGGAAGACAGCCTCTGTGTAGGGTTTTTTTTTTCCCTTTTCCAGCAGTATTTTCACATTCTAATAACACATTACTAATGACCAGATTAGATATACTACTCCTGTTGCACTGTTTGATACAGCATTATGTGATCACAGAACAAAAGAACCCTAAACCAACATTCAGCAAAACAGCACATTTTGTGATTCCCTGAGCACAGAACTTTCTCACAGTAAAATCACAACACAACAAAATTAAGCTTGTGTTGCCATATGCATCTGAATTCTTTTCCCCAGATATGTCACTAATAACAAATGTATCATAGGTGAGGTCCCAGTGTACTATAGGGGAAATCATAGCTTGAAATGGGAGAGACTGTTAGGATTCTGAAACAGGGGTAAAGGATTACCATTATAAGAACAACTTCCATTTGTGTGTGAGTTTGATAGCATATAATCCTTTGTATTTCACTTGGCAAATGCAGCAGCTACTGATAATACCACCCTCATTATGGGAATACAAGAAGGAATCTTGCCCAATTTTGCTCCAAAAAGGATCTCCTTTTCTCTGGACTAGGTTGTTGTTTGCTTATTTCATTGGTTTCCTAGCAACACCTTCCACAATAATATGCCTCTTTTCCAATATGTAAATGATTGATTTTAAAAGTCCCTCAACTTCCAGTTAAAAGTTTTAGACACACTTTTTTCCAGGATAACTTCCTTTCCTCCTCTGGTCCCCGATGTCAGTGGAAAACCAAGCACTGCATAGTAGAATTTTCAGGGGTGGAAAGGCAAGAGAGAAAGACTGTCTACATTTACTGCCAAAACCTAAAGGACACGTTCAAGCTCAGTCCCAATTGCAGCTTCTGTAAGTGCTCTGCATCTGCATGTAATTGTGCTAGCCTGCATGCCAAATGGCAGGAAGCAAATTCCCGTATGGTGTTGATTTGGTCAAGAATGCTTTTCATCAGACTTTGCAAATTGTTTCACTGTGATAAAAATAACCACGTGCTTTATCAGCACTTTTGCCAATATAAAAAGTATATAGTAATATAAAAGTTACCTATATTAGGACATTGCATAGTATAGAGACTGTACTGATCACCTTTTTCCAAACAAAAAAATGCTATAAAGCATGATATAAAGATGCCTTAAAACAGATGTAATAAACCAAAATGACAATATACACATCTATTTAACATCTATATAACCACCTGATATGATATTTTAATTACTTCTCTTTAAAGGCTTGGCTAATGAAACTCAGAAGTCTAGAAGTGAAAAAAAGCCTTCCACACTGCTCGCTACAGAGACTTTTTGGTAAGTTTGACACATAAAAGCAGATACAGACATCCTGCTGGCTCTTTAGCTACCTTACAGAAGCTGTTCTCAAAGCATAAAGCAGAAATTACAATGGAGGTATAATTCATATGATGTGCAAACTGTACACGGAAAACTGGAGTCTTTAATATACTGATTGTGTTCCTGTTACACAAATGACGATTATTCAGAACTGTCAGGAGAAAAGCTCAGAACTGCACATTCTAGCTGCTGATTTAGACCAAGTGATCACAATCTGGTCACTTCACTACAATCCGTAGGCTTTATGACTACAAAACATGAATTTTACAAGCTATTTTTGACTATTAGCACTGTTCCTCATCGTATACTCTGTTTATCCATACCTGCTCTCCTCCCAGTCTCGAGACTTCTTTGTTTCATTCGGTTTGATGCAGCGGATGTAGTGGGGTGTACACTTCATCAGAGTACCAACAAGGTCATTTGCTTGTTTCTGTAAAATTGAAGGAAAACAACAGGATTTGAGCTGAACAAGGTAAATCCTGTGAGAAGATTCTAAAAATTATCAGCCACCTGCTGATGATTCAGTTGCCTTTGGTCTTTCTCCAGAACAACTGAAGTGTCCTGTGATAACATGCACCTTGTGAGAAATTCACCACTAACTGGAAGGTACCGTTACCTCCAGCTACGTGAATATATTTAAACTATTTTATAAAAATATGGAGTGACAAGGCATGTCTCAGGTGAACTTGACTGTCAGGGTGAAATATACAGGAAAAGGTTGATGAAATATCATTTTTCCAAAGTCTGCAAGTGTGTAATCTAAGCATATATTTTACGACCGGTCTCAAAAAAGATGCTTGCCTTGTAACACTTGCTGCCTTATTCAAGGCACATTATGGTCAGTAGCAAGACTTCTGTTGACTTCAGTGGGCGCTGGATTAGGTCCTGATGCATTTCTGCACTATAAAGAGACCAGTTATCTACAGTTAATTGTAGGATATGAAGTGGCTGAGTGAAGGGGCTCATTCATTATGCACATGCAAGTAGTATTATCACTGCCATCAATTGCTCATTTGGAAAATCACTGCTGTACAATGCAGCTGAACAGAACATGTAATGAACAGTGGTGCTGGGCAAAACAGGATTTTAACAGGTAAAGCAATACAATTGAGATACTCCTGATGTCTCCACAAATGTATGGACAGTAAAAAAACCAGCAAAGACTACTGGGTTTTTTTAAGTGTCCATACACAAACACACCCACATCTATGCACATACTAACACAGCAGAACTAGACATACTTTGATTTTGCTGCCCGCAGTGGTAGGACGGCCCTTCTTGTCCACTTGAAGATTTTCAGGAAACAGAGCCTTTATAAAAGGCCTAAGAAAGAATTAATAAAACAGCATTGGCATGGAAAAACAATGCAATGCAGGAATGTTAAGGATTCTGCTGTAAAAGTTGATAGTTGAGCAGAATATAAATAGCTATTTCTATTAAACTTGAATTGTATCAAATCTGTTTAAAGCTTAGTATTTCCCACAAGCTTCACTCCTCACAGAGATATATTGCTGTTTTAGTGAGCCCTAGAAGACACGATACCAGACTTCTAGACTCAAAGAAACACACATTTCTCAAAAAGTAAGCCTCAATTAATTAAAACAAGTAACGAAAAAAAAAAGTTATTTTATATGTTACAGTGCCAAATCACTGATGGCCTTGTTCGAGGCTCAAACAAGCAGCTGTCATTTTACCATTTGATTCTGACACTGCAGTACCTTACTTACTCACATTTGCAGAAAACGAAGGTCAACATAATGCAAGTGATACTGTTCTACTGCAGTAATGTATTATTTCCACTTTTATACAAATGAGTTCATGAGTTGCAAAGTAGAGAATTCAAGGCCCTCTGCACCCATCTGAACTAACATATTCCTAGCGTTAAGCAAGTTTTGCTTACGTACAAATCACTGCTCTGCATGAGTTCAATCAAGTCCATGAAAAGAACATCCCGATTTCTCTCGCAGAATCCATCCATATCATAAGATACCTGGGCCAAGGTGGAAATTTGAGTGTTTGTGGTAAGTTGAGAACCCAATAATTAAAGAAAATTTAAATTCCATCCTCATCAGTAGCTGTTCCAACTTTTTGGTTAGTCTGGTATAACTTAAAAATACTACAATGATCACTACATCCTTGCATATACTATTAGTTAACTCACAACAAGCATGAAAGGAATTTCATCCATGTATTTAAATTCAGTGAGAAATATTGTTACAGAGCAAGTAAATTGAATCTGACACTAGATTAAAGAATTGAAGTCAATTTAATACTGAATTCTACTGAATGGTTTTTTTTGCATTAAGAATTTACCTTTACTAACTCCAGGAAATCATGAATAGTCTGAGAAATATATCCAAACAAGACAGAACTGTACATTAGGTTCCCAGTTTAATTAGTATGTCATCCCCTAAGGATCATTTTTCTATTTGAAGTCTTTAAATTTACTGCTACAATTAAGATTATAATTACATAAAATACTAAGGGCGCTTATTTATTGTATTTAATATTAAGTTTTGTAGGCTTGATAGCAACAAGGCCCAGACTCAACCTTAAGGAAGGTACATGTGTTAGGGCGTATTTGTTCTAAGCTCCCTAGATTGTGAAAGGAAGACACTATCGCCTGAGATACTCTACCTACTGAAAATCAGCACAGCCCTTCCCTTCATTACTGTTTTTTCTTTATAAATACATTATGCAGAAATCAGTGATGATTTTCCACATTACCTTTCCAGCATAATGATGAATTATAAATCCCTGGTTCCAGCTGTTGAAATGTTCATGAGTCCCAATCTGCATCTGGAGTTTCTGAAGCAGTGTTTGGTCAGCTCCTTCTCCCACTGCATGCATTGTGGCACACACATCATCTAAAATGCTCATAATCCCTGGGGGATTCTAATGCATTGAGGATAACAAAAATGGTGAAAGAAGTGAGGAAAGAATTATGATGCATTTTTTTCCCCTGAAAACGGAAAAATACCTTTTCTACAAGAAAACACTAGAGCAAAGCCACAGCAGGAAAAATTCCTCCCATCAGTGGAGTTCATAATAGAGATTAATCTGCATGCACAAGTCTGCAGTTTAAGGAGAGATGCCACTTAATGAAATGAGTGACAGTGGGAAATCAATGATGGCTGTTAAACTAAAATAGGACATACACCCTTTCCAAATGCCCAACATTTGTTTTAGTCTTTAATTCCCTCACACTAAGCAACCCTTCTTTCTTGTTCCACAAGAAAAAACAGCTTGTGTCTGAGATAAGTATTTAAACTCACATGGCATAGTGTGACAAACTTAAGAGCTATCTACAACTGTGATATAAACCCTATCTTCCTAGCTACCCTGATACAGATAAGAGATGGGCTAAATCTGATAAGCATTTAAGCACAAGTCACTGTAGTTTTTTGAACTACTGTTAAAATTACCTGGTCTTCATGAGGACAAAGAACTAGCTGAAAAACAACCTACTTCTGTTCTAAAACAAAATTTGTTGTCACCCCAAATCAGAACATGAACACTTTATGTGAAGCAAAGACAAATTTCTTGTATCTACAACATTTCCTCATATTCCCTCTTGTTTCTGCTTAATTTGCGACAGTACCTCAGAGGAAGTGGGTACTGTAGCTTCCCCAGACACAAATACATCACCCAGGGACACAAAGAGCTGTATCTGACATACAGTAGAATACATCATGAAGTTCATGATAAATTTAGGTGAATAAAATTTTAATTTCCATCATTACTTTTTTAGTCACACAATCATGCTATCTTATGGGTTTCTCATTGGTCAATATCTTGGATGACATACATCTTAGTGCTCTTGTAAGCCATCTTATGTAAGATTTATATATAGGTTTAGGATGACTCAGTAACTGAACAACAGTATTTGCATTTTTCCTATGAACGTTCTTGACAGCAAAACAGTTGCCCAAATATTTTAGAGAAAAATCTTATTGCTTTTTCCATCTGTTTGTTCTAAACACTTACCACTTTGTTCTCTATAAGGTCACACACTATTTTGTTGTTGAAGTAATCTATTGGTGTCCATCTGATTCCTTCCTGCACATATTCTTCCTGTTGAGTAAAAATACAGATGCACTGCAGATGTAGCACTAGTCTTACAATGCACTACCTATACACAAACTCTGCACTAACTCCTGTTCAGCAAGACTCATCAAATGCGAAACTGGGGGGAGGTGGGAAAAATGACAGTTAAATCCATTCTCTACTGCCAAAGATATGAATCAGAATCCTTGTCTCCACATATTCTATTGTCATTCATAGCCCTTGAGTAGTTACCGTAAGAGCAGGATTATTTCATCAGTGCATTCACTGTCAAAGTACTTTGCAAGTGACTTTTACACTATCTTGACAGTGCACCTAAGCACCCATATCCTAAGCTATTCTAAAAATTCAGACTATAATGGGCATATCAAAGGATCAGACCCCCAGAACAATACATTCAGAAATGCACATGAACTGGAGAAAGAGCTCTACTTTTATTTCTATACACAATCACTGTAACCACTAGGAGACTGGGGGAGGGGGGCAGGGAAGGGAGGGGAGAGAGGAAATCATACTCAAATCAGGTTCAATTCACCACTCAGTTGCATACATATGAGTTGAGCTAGATGCTTAGCAGGTCGTTTGTGCATTCAGCTGCAACGATCAGTCACTTTTATACAAAGGCATTCTTGAAAACGTTGTCCTAAAGCTGGTGCCAGGCCTGAGCTCATGCTGTATACACTGCTTCTGTCTCAACTGCATTCTGACTGCCCTCCCATGCAGAAGCTCACACTCTTTATATATAAAGTGAGATTTTGCAGTAAGACTGTGAGCAGAGAACTGCAAATACTTTCAGAAGTATTTGTGCATGTCTCAGTAATGTATTTCAGCCATATATATTAACAAAAATAAACGGGTGCTGAGGAAATTAAAAAAAGCATTCCCATTTAAATGTGTGTCATGTCCAGCAAAAGCACAGGCATGGAACCAAGCTGCAGTTTTCCGTTTCTGTCCATGAGTCAGAATATGCAGCAAGTCTGGGCAGAGTCATATGACTGCATTAGTAAGTAAACTGTGAGGGATTCAATTCTGTGCTACCATACTAGAGAAAAACGCCTGTAGCTAAAACTATTCACAGCTTTACTGGCAGCCAACAAGAAAGGTAATTTTTTTTCTTTGTCTTGCTTAGCAAGGCAAACGTTATTGTTAGCAGACAATGAAACCTCATTTTTTCCACCAACTGAAAAAGCAGTAAGTGGCTCATTTAGGAATTCAAAGATAATAAATGTCTGGTTACCTGTTCTGCCTTCAGTGTCAGTTCAATAAAAATCTGCTGTAGCTTTTCATTAACGAAGTTGATGCAAAACTGTTCAAAACCATTTTTCTATAGAAAAGGAAGCAATTTAAAAATTAGTCTCATGCTTTATATGTGGTTATTCTTAGTTCTTATGCTGGCAATAAGCTTCAAAGAAACACTGTCAATGACGGATGGGTTGCTGACTTTATAGACATTCTGTGTAATGTCAGATCTTTTAAGATCACTGACCTAGTTTCTTTGAAGTTTCTTCCATACTTTGTGTTTATTAAGTGAGACATTACCAGTGAGAACTCAATGTCCAGGAAGCTGGGTTGGGTTCTGGCCACGGGATTTGTTTGGGGTTTTTTTGTGGTTTGGATTCTTTTTCTCTTCTAAATAAAAAACTCTCCCAGGTCAGATCAGCTCAAACCCCAAGTATTGCACTGCCTTACCTGGAATATTTCAAAGCCATAAATATCAAGGACACCGATATTATATTCTTCATGGTCCTTCTCCATAGCTTTATTAATAGACTAATAAAACAGAAACAAAATGTAAACCAAAGTGTAGTTTATACATTTAAAAGAGATATTCATATCCTTTAATATTTATATAAAAATATTGCTTATTTAAAAAGAGCCTATTTTAATGGAATACAAATATACGTAACAGGGTATTTTACTTTCACTTTTTAATTGAGTGTTATGAGCGGCTAGGAAATAAAGAGTACACCACCCTGTTTTCTGGGTTAGTGAGCCTTTGGATCTACTGTTCACAAAGATCTTTTCCCTGTGGCATAATTGGCTCAGTTAAAAAAAAAAAAAGTCAAAAAAAAAAGGAAGCCAACAAAACCAAAAAGCTTTAAGCATGATACTTGATGCATTTTGCAGATGGTACCAAAAATCTTTTCACCTATTTCTGTATTCCCTTACTTTGCAGCCTCAGTGATCATCTGAAAATAATCCACTACTTAGGAGAAAGTAAGACTCAGAGAAGCACAGATGCTGACAGAAAGATGTCAGGGTGTCATATGGGATGGTTGTGGCAGGAAATTGCAAATACAGTGCTGAAAGCACTGCTCATTTGCTTCAAAGAATGTGTAGCACTTGTTATATTGTGCCTTGTTTATGATGCCTGTGGTCAGGCTCCTACTGACCTGCTCAGTGCTGCTGCTAAGGTTCAGGCAAGGAAACAGACCGAGTTAAAGAAATGATAGACAAGAAAAGTACTGCAAGAAACATTCCTCATGTATTTCTCTTTTGTTTTGCTATCTCAGTAGATTCAAGCAAATTCAACTTACATCCACCAAGTAATCAAAAACACGGGAATGAAGGGACTTGGCCAGTGCATCTCTGGTGTAACAGGCTTGTTCCACATTAAGTGTTACATTAATGGACTCGGATTTGCCTCCCCACTTGCTGTCCATCTGTCTGCTGGTCAGTTTTTCCTTTAGGCGCTCCTGGTTAATTCCCAGGAGAAAAGCAGGGAAAGCCAAAACTGCAAGAAAGAAAGGGGTTACTGGATGATGACTCACAGACTGAACCAATACAGAATGAAGGGAACAAAATTAGCTATATCTCTAATAACAATCACCAGTAATAAACCTCATGGGGCAAGCAACTTAAAAAGAGGTGGGATTTATGTCTTTAGAATTTCCTTAATCCCCCCAAGGTCATTTTCAATTCTTTACTTACACGGATTTCAATTAAGATAAACCACCCTGAAGTAAATTAGTTATTTCTGTACCTTTAGTCCTTCAAATGTATAAGCTAGCTTAGGTCACAGTTTTGAACTATGCAGTTCAAACAAACTACTCCCAGGGAAGATGGAAATGAAACATAGAGCTCACACATTAAACAGAAATTGACACAATTCAAAATTATTTGTAAAATCATGAAATGCTTAAATTGCAATAAGGAAAATGCCATCTGCCTCTGAATATTCTCTCCCTTCTTGTAAGTAAAGATACTACAAAGTTTTCAACTGCCTTGCCATTTATTTGGTTTTGGCTTTTTATTCCCTTACATTGCAAATTCTGGTTTTCCTTGTTTAAAAATAAAGCATAAAAATACATCTGTGCAATAAGCAGCCACAAATCTAGTATTCTTTGCATTTGCATGTGGTGCAGATGTCAGCCGCAGGTGTCACACACCTTAAGGAATGGAAAAGGAGAAATAGCTTAAAAGCAAATGGAACTAGCTCCCAAGGGCAGCTCTCAGAGCTGGTATTACACCTCCACTAAACCACACAATCCTGTAACAGTGTTTCCTCCACGTTCCATTGCTTTCAGATCTACTTTACTAGTGTGAGGAGGAGGTAAAATAATCAGTACTTGTACTTCACACATCTGCAACGTCACAGCGATTTCACTAAGCCCATCAGTACATTAATCCAAAATTATTTTTAAAACTTCACATAACCAGCAGCTCTCTGAAATCCGATTTATTACAGTCGGAAAGCAGACTAAATTCACTGTAGAGTACTAGGAATCACATAACTAATGAAGGTTGAGTCACTGGCAATGCCTCTGGTAACTCACTGAGAAATAAGGTTGCAGAGCACACAGAAGTCAAATATCAAATGCTTTAAAACTAGAAAAAAAAAGTAATTATAGACCAAATATGCTCACATATACAGTGAAGATACCAGAATAAATATTTAGCCAATACTACCGTAAGAATTTGTAAGAATCACTACGTGCACCTGAGAAACTCTTTCTTCACAGTGCTAATGATTTACTACAAAGAAAGAATAGATGGACATGACTGGTTCATTCTTAAGATGCCCGATAATTTTCCCTAGTTAGGGACCATAGAATTACCATCTAGAAATTACGATAAAGCAGGATACAAATGGAATTGTAAAAATGATCCTCAAAGAGCCATCAGTAGCATTCTGTGGAACAGCTTTAAGTACAATCTGTGAAGAAAAGCTGCAAAAGGATAGGTTCACATTGTTTTCAGAAAGCAAATCTTCCAATACAATGCAAGTGTAAAGAGGGATGGTCTACATCATTTTCTGCAGTCAGGAGGGAACAAGTAGTACTTGGCATAATGTGCAACATGGAAAATTTAGAATAAATAATGACAACTTTTTCCCCAAATATTAATTATAATCAAGGATTGTAATAGACAGTAATCACTAGGAGTTTTAAAGAAGTATTTATCTAAATGTCTGGCAAGAATGCTCCGTCTAGATTTGATTCTGACTCAAGAGCATGAGACCAGGGTTTTTGGAGTCTTGAAGAATGGCCTCTGCATGTTTTTCTGCAGTTGGCTATACAATAGCAAGAACCCTATTGACCAAATTCTTCGAACTTACTATTTCAGAGTTACGCAAAGCATGACTTATCAGTGGTCTTTCATTGTGTGTTATCTGTCATGGTTATCCAGGCTATAAATGCTTTACTATTTAGTTGGCTAGGACAGATTGTAAACTGGGAGGAAAAACGGAAAAGAGAAATGAACCCAACTCTTAACTTCATAATGCAGAAATTGTCTTCTCTGGCATGTTGAAAATGCAGTATGTTTATGACTAAGTTCTACACTCATTCTATCTGCTATTTTTGTCAATGTGTTATTCATACACTACATCTGTACTTGTATCCCAGAAAGCAAGGAAAATACAGAGTACATGGCTCATCACAAAAATCCATTCACTTTTACCAACTTATTCTCAGCTCCTGTCTTTTCAGTTTGGTACCTCTTGATGCAGTGCTCTGTTATCTATCTTGTCTAGCTATGTCCTGATTTCATTATAAAAACTAATCCTGTGATTCATATGGAAGCACAGTAACTCATTTGGAATCATAAGGCATATAGAAATGTCTATACTTTTTTTTGGATGCATAAAAAGCCACAAAATGTTACTCTTTGGGTTCACATACTATTCTCTCAAATTAAGAAATTAAGGTTAAAAATGACTGATTACCCTGTGTTTTAAAAGAAATAGCAGGAAAGTACTAATGCAGCTGAGAGGGAAGTTGAATAGACAATATACTTTATGCATATTTAACTTACCTAAAACTAAACAAATGCAGTTTTCCTAAACATAAGGACCATTCTGAAATAAGTTAAGAGAACAGATCAATATGTATAAGCCACTACATATGTTGTGTTTATCCACTGTTGTCCTTAAACTATCAAGGTAACATAAAATCTACATCAGATGCAAGGTAAAAATCATGACAAAAATGTTGAAAAATCAAGATAAATCATCTTTCAACATGTTACTGACATGGGCCTAGCTAATATAAAACATCAGCAAGAGGTGAAGGATGCAAAGACCATGCACTGTGGATAAGGAATTAATAAATAGTTACGCAGTAAATGTACCCCATAAGGAAGTACAGGTTGAGAACTTTGTGAAAGGAAACAGAACTGTAGTATACAAATTCTGAATGCCAATTCAATTTTGAATTTCTGTTTTTAAGATACTTCTTCTGGATGCATGTATATATGTATATGTATATGCCTGAGCACTGACTGTATACCTGACACTGAGGATACTCCACAAGTTGATAGCTGCTTGCACATGAAAATGAGGGGAAACAAACCACATCCAAAATGGGTATTTTTAGGAATGTGTGCTAATGCACTGAAAGGAGCAGAATTCAAGCTTGCTTAAAGCATTTCTCACAATTTCTATTATTTCACACTCAAAGGCTGGAAAAGATTTCTTTAATTCAAAATTGCACCCTGTTAAGTCAGTGGCATTGTATAAGGCAAAACAGGGGCCTCACTACCATTGCTTTGGAATACAGTCTACATTAGTAACCTTGCTCTGTAAGAAATGATGCACTGTGTTTGGATAAGCACCTCAAGATTGACGCTCACTTTATGCCATCTGGGCTTCAGCCCATTACTACTTCTGTAAGAGTTTCCAGAGGTACTTACATTCCTCACTCTCTACTCCTGCATAGTTGCCAACTTCTTTGAAGCTGATGTTTCCCAAATGCAGTATTCCTGCCACTATCTGCAGCACCAATGCCTGCTCCTCTGCAAAGATCCCAATCACACTCATTGCATGCTGCAAAGAAAAAAATTATTGGATCAATTGAAGGACCTGTTCAATGACTTTTGTCACAGAAGTTCCTTTACAATATTGATGTTAAAAATTTGGGGTTTTCAAAGCAATTCAAACTCTTAAGGCAACCGAATTTCACTACAGCCTGCACTGAACTTTCAAAAGGTACCAGCTGTCCTAGTTCAGCAGTTCTGTAATTTTGTAATTAAATATAGAAGTATCTAAACCATTTAGAAGACATTAGCAACCTCTGGAAAAATATTGAAAGTTACTGAAAACAGAGGCACGTGCTCTGATGTGTCACACTAAAGATAAATATTTTCATTGCAAAATAGACAATGAACTTAAGAGACAATGAATTTATTCCTTCTTTACAGACAGTTCATCTACTGAGACCAAGAACTGTGAAACTGTACTGAACAGCTCTAAAAAGCAGAACGGTCTGCCTGGTTTAGGCTGTGAATTTCAGCAGTTTACTAGAAAATAATCCACAACAAGACTGGGGTTTGGAGCCTGAAGTATGTATAATTTAGAATGTCTTCTCAATTGACTAAAGTGAGCCTAAGCCATGTGTTTTGTGCAGGCTTGTTAAGCTGCAACATAGGACCTCTTCAGGGTAACGTATGTCCCACAGGGTAAAATATAGTTTTGAGTTATACCTACATTAATTTCTCATTCCCCCATTAATACATCAATGTCTTTACTACAAATGAACAGTAAGATGGACATACATCAAGCACTATGCACATCATAAAGTAAAAACAACTCACCAGTGTTTCTTGGAAATCTGATTTGTCATTAATATCATCAACCTTGTAGGACCCAGAGAGACTTAGATAATAATAGTAGTCCATACCGGTAATGCCAAGACTGCTTTTTTGTTCTGAGGAGGCCCCTTCAATTAGCTGCAAAATAGAAATCCCCAAAATAGGTGTCATACAAGATCTTCAGCAAAGATGAGACAGGTTGGAAACAGGTGCCTGAGCCTGAAATTACTGGAAGGGACAGTACTGTGGCAGCTACATATCCTTCCTGCCATTTGTTAATTGTTTAACTCAAAATACCAGCTTTCATTCCCATTCCCACAAATGGTTTAGTTCTAACTTCCATACCTAGTAAAAAGCAAAGCTCATGGCTTTACCTGAATGCCTTCCTTAACTCATACACCTACAACATGGGGTTTTGCATCTGCAATGTCTTATCTAAATTCTCAGGAGGATCACATTTTCCACACCTACTAAAAGTAGGCAGAGTTGAAAGAACACCCTGAAAAAGCATTATTTGTGACTAATTGTGAGACCACGCATCCTTTTCACCCATTATGGTATACATTCAGCAAGCTTTGAACTGCTCCGATGCCATGCTGATTTGAAGCGTGGCTCAAGTCACACCTCTTTGCATCATTTAGGCCAACAGCGCCAAGGCTAAATAACAGAGTAGTTAAAAAAAGGTTCCCATACTCTCAGTGATGCCAGAGAAGCTCCTCAGTCCTATGTAAAATCTACACAGCTGTGCACAGACATGGCTGCCATAAGAAGGAACAAACAAACTAACCAACCTCAGAAAAGAATTTGAAATACTGAAGTATTTCTGTTCTGGAGCTGCAAAGCACATAAGTAGGTCTACGTTAGATGGTATCTTAACAAGCTGCCAAGTTTCCAACTCATGTCCAGATTATCTTCTGCTGCATACATTCAGTAATCTCACTGTGTTGAGCATGACTTTTCAATCAAAAGGAAGAAACTTGTCCTAGTTATTTTAAATACCTGGGAAAAGACCTACACATTCCTGACCTGGTAAAAAATGTGAAAACTCCTCTCTCCAGGATTCCTCATTACGACTCGAGACTTTTCCAGTAAGAAGTTGGAGATTTTCCCTCCATCTGGCTCTCCACCTGGGCTAAACTGGATTTCAAAGTATTTGCCCTGCAATAAATAATTAGAGCTGTTGAATGATTAGTACATACAAATCTGAAATCACACACTTGTATGCTGCCACAAGGAAAGTTACTAGGGTATTTATGGATGCAGTGACCGAGCTGCCTCAAGGTATAACCTAAGCTTGGATTCCTGAAATACGGCTTATCTTTCTTTATGCATTTACACAGTACTAGACTCTGAATAATACACCATGTGTTAATGCAAACATAGAGAGGAAGTCAGCAGCTTCTTTTAGCTGCCGAGACTCCTGCTTAGTGTAAAGGAAGCCATAAGGCCCACCTATGCAGGAAGTAAACTGAACAGATTTACAACCCACGGCAAGTATAATGTTCTGCTTGGAAGGAAGGTAAAGCAATTATCTTTTTCTTCCAGGGAGGATATTAATTGCACTAACACTCATATTGGCAGAGGAACAAATCTTCGGTTTGTAAAGCCTATGTATAACTTAAAACAGAACCTATAGCACATTATCTAGTGAACAGTCATTTCACAATGATTTTGACTATTTTATATTTGCACAATAGACAAACTGAAGAAAATACCTACCTACTTTCTGTACATATTAGTAAAGGCCTTTCCCATCAAACAACTCTAAGGGTGGTTTCAGCCATTTAAAACAAAAATAAAAAAACACGAACAAACAAACAAAACCAAAACAACAACAAAGAAAACAACCTTATCTTCTTTTGTATTTATTTTTTAATGTATTACTACATCTACTTTGCTGACCTGGAAAACTGGCCACTTTGCTGCTGATAAATTATTTGTCTGCAGACTTAACATGCTATAAATGAATTGACCAGTACATATTATAAGAGAACCACACGCATAACCTATACAGAATGAAACAGATGCCTCTTAACACCATGCTTCAACACACACTTTATATTTTATCTAATTCATTTGTAATCAATTTATATTATACTCCTGAATAGTGTCTCTGTAACAGAAGTTGGAAGAATAAAGTAATCTCTACAGTAGAAGGACTTACAAATCTGCTGGAGTTGTTGTTCCGTACAGTTTTTGCATTCCCAAAAGCCTCCAGTAAAGGGTTGGACTGCAGAATAATATCTTTAACATGCTAAAATTTCAGAAAAAGCAGAGAAATAGAGATTCAGAAATAAACATTTTAAAAGTTCTTAAATATTTTCCAGAAACCCATGACATCTGAGTTATATATTAAAAAGCCAGAAATCCTGCACCTGGAAGAAACCCTCGTGATCAGATAAGGAACCAAAATCTAACCAGCTTTTTTTTTTCAGAGCTTCTAGCTCCTACTATTAACAAAATAGCTATTAACAAAATCAACTATTTGTTCTTCCAGCAGACTTTCAGATTCTCTTATTTTCACTTGATAATCTCAAGAAACAAGATGATACTCCTGCTGCTGGCTCTCTGATGTATGCATACAAACCAGAATTTTGGAAATAACAGAACCCCAAAAAGCCATCTCAGTGGTCAAGAGAAAGCAAACTACACGGGAGGATAACCCCACACATCTAGTAAGAGATTGATTCCTGTTGTAATCTGATTAATAACAACAAATACAGCACTTTTATCCCTTAATTTTAAATAAATAAATAATGAATGAAATTGCTTGTAGAGATAATTCAGCAAAAGAGCTACAAATCATTCACCAGAGCTGAGTCTGGATTTTTCTCATACAGCTCTCATCACATAAGCAGCCCAGCAAGCAAGCAGGTCACTGCCTACTTCAGCTATTTCTGCTATTGAGGGCTTGTAAGTATTTCTAGCTGCTCACTCACAGGCTTCCTCAGTAGAGTGCCTCATGTTTGCCAAGACATACTCTTGTCATACAACATTCAGACACAGACTACGCTTATGCTTCAGCATTACTCTATATCAACTCACCTGTACTTTAGGGCCACCTCCTGAAATTTTGGAGATATAACTCATGATATATTTAGCTGCTACAGTCTTTCCAGCACCACTTTCCCCACTACAAAAAAAGGAACACAATAATGTACTTATTAGTTTTTCAGTAAATCTAGAATGGAGTAATTTGAGATTTATCCTGCTCAATCAAGACTAGGTACCTTAACAACAAATAATAATAAATATGCACCATATTTACATCAGGTAACCCAGTAATATATAGACTGTGGTATAGTATGGTAGCATGGTACTTGGATATGTTTGTGAATAAATAATTTTTAATACATCATCTTGCATGGACACCAGAATCTCTACGAGACTTCACAGATGCTAAAAAAAAAAAAAAAAAAAAAAAAAAAAAAAAAAAAAAAAAAAACCAAATCACCAAC
>NDXB01018869.1:24989-38900 GCA_002631895.1 Agapornis roseicollis
AAAAAAAAAAAAAAAAAAAAAAAAGAGAACAAGTGTGTTAAGAACTCAATTCCCACCTGAATTTAACATGGTTTCAGATCTCAGCCTAAACACTCATTCAAAAATCCACACTTTGAATGCCATGCCAGATACCTACTTCATTTCAGGAGTCTTTTGTTTTAGGTGTTCCTGAATGAAATAATGAGACATTATTAATCACATCCTGAATGACGGAAGAACTACCTTCCTGTTCCTATGTCTTTTGACACAGGGTACAAGAAGTCTTAATATTCCATACTAGCTTTCACAATTCCTTCCTTCCGTTATAATATTTCATTTCAATGGTGAATAATGTTTCCAACAGCAGTAGATTTGCCTTCTTGCAATTAGTAAGCTTTGCAAGAGGGAAAGAAGATTAGCATGCCAGACAATCCAACCTCATGCTTTACTTCATACCTTAAAGCTAACTTTGTTTCAACAGAATTCCTATAGACTGACTTACATCTTGGTCCAAGTCAGCTTTGACCTTAATGAATTTACCATGACTGGAAACAACTACAGTAATGCAAAACACAACATACAGACGTTGCTTCAGTGACAGAGATCCAAAATGGTTTTTTGTTGATTGTTTTTTCTTTCTTTTGTGTGAAAATCTTTAAACTCCTCAGTAATCTCAGTGAATGTTGACTCTTCTATCCCACACTTACTTGCTCCTGGATATGGATCAAATGCACATCTTTTCCTGCACAAATTTTAGCTACATTTGCCAGAGAAACATCAGCATTTCCTGCACAGGAAAAAGACTTGCTGAGAATGAACAACTCGGAGCTCCTTATCAGCATGAGTAATGGAGACATTTCCAATGGTTTAATTCTGAAAAAGCTCCCCAAACTGCCAACCTCCAGATACCATTTTACATCTTCAAAACTTCCACAAGTGCAGAATTACTGACAGGCTTTTCCCTTCCCTACAACCACAAAGTTTTCAAGCTTTTTTCTTCTCCTGACTGCAGTTTCACAGATCAAACAGGTAAGTGGAAAAGGTGAAAAAAAAACCTGATCGCCTCATCTGTGCGGTGCAGACCATGATGCTTATCATTCCAAATCATGAATTCGTTTTCCCAAGCATTAAGAAGACACCCTATATTATTGGCTGTCTGCTACATTCACAGGGATAGATGAGTCTGATGGATGGTAAACTCCATTTAAAAGTGCAGAACAGCAACAGTTTGTTAACTAAAATAACACTGCTTCAAAATTTGCTTGTAGCAGATTGCTCATGCTATTGTCAAATGACACAGACCAATCTAAAACAAATCATAACACTGAGTTCATTTATGCAGTGTTCTGCTGAATACAGGGGAGGATCTGGGACAAAATACTGAACTGATTTGATCAGGTATTATTTATTGCTCAGTAAAAACGTAACACATTTGTGTAAGGTCTTCTTGGATGCATAAATTATCCTCCTTTGTTCAAATTAAGTGTATCTTGTATTTCTCACTCCTAGTGTCTGCCATGGAAACTGACCTGGAATAATAGAGTTCCATTTTATTGTTACTCTTTGTTTTTATACAAGTGGTCCTTTACATTAAATTACCTTGGCCAGACGACTGCCTTTGAGAGTTTGCTTTAGATTTGTGCATGTACACACTTATTCTTTTTTATGCTTTTATTGATCAGAGACCAGTAAATTGTTTCAATTAAACTAGAATAAAACAGAATGATGCATAATTTATGAACCAAAGTAACTTTATCTGATGGGATAGTATCTTGCCCCCAGTAAAGCTCAGGTGTAGCAGGGAAATTGTGGCATTCCTGCCAAATGGTTCTCATAGAGAAGCTTTTTCACATACATTTTACTGCTCTGCTGCTATTAAAACTATTTTAAGATGTAAGAACCAGTTTCTAGCTTCGTAGCTTTAGGTATGTTGGAAGTATGGAGGATTTTTAAGGTTGAAAAACTATTACAATGGCTTAAAAAAATTTGATATTGAAATTTTTGACTTTTCTCACTAAAAATAAAACAATCACTAACAAAAAAGATAATTCTTTGAAAAACATTGTTCCTTCTAGCACTATTTGCTACTTCAAACAAATGACATTCTGATCAGAAAGTCAATTAACACTTGGCTGAAATCAGAGTAAGACTACAAACACAGAAGGGAAATTTCTTGCTCCCAGAGAAATTACAATCATTGATTAGAGAAGCAAGATCAAGTACATAGCTGCCTCCTTACCTCTAAAATTAATTTTCTGAGTCACATCTAATATAGCATCCCTGGCTGGAGACCAATACAAGCAATACGTATCCACATCGCCAGGACAATGCACAACTGTTTATAACAAATCATTCTAAAGAACTCTGGTCCTGTAAGAACACTGCATATGTACAATACTGTGATGTGTTTGGATAAGCTTTTTAGTTTGTTTACATAGAAAGTTCACTTTTTCTAATTACATTCAGAGAAACCCCAGTAGCAGAACTCCAGTGAAATATTTTTCCCTTCTGAACTGGAGCTTTCACCTAACTTTTGGTACTGAGTTAGACTTATGCTTCTACCCCTTTCTCATGAAAATTCTATCATATTTCCAGTTAAGAGTCTGTGCAGACGTTTTAGACTGATCAGTCATTTGAGTCCTCTGGAAAGTGCCCATACAGGAGCTGGCTAGAAGTCTCACATTTTGAACTTAATAGATTTAAGACATATTTGAGTTGTTCGCTAACAACAGTTGACATGGTAAATGATCCTTCCATGAACACAGAATTGTAGTACTTAAGTTGCATTGTCTTTTCAGGTATGCAGTCATCATATGTAGCTTTACTGTAACCAAACATTGCCACAGGGATGTCAAATATAACCTAAAATTACAAACAAGGGCTGAAGAAATGCTTTAAAGAAACTGCAACGTCTCCTGGCAGAGAATCACAGAACAAAAGTGAAAATAAAGTCCTTAACTTTATAGAAAGGTAAAACCTTAAGAACACTCTGAAGAAACACATTTATTGCTACATAATAGAAAAATACTAATCATAACCTCCACTCTCTTAATTAGAGGACAGTGATAGTCCAGGAAGGATTAAAAGCCACAACAGACAATCCTTTGTAATTAAATCTTGACTGGACAACTCCTTGTTATAGTTTGGAAGTGCTGTTCATTTCAAGGAGGAAGAAACGCACAGTCTGCTGTAGCAGACGTTTATGAGCCTGATTCAATACAGACTTAAATTAAATATTATGCCTCAGTAATACAGAAACTGAAAGAGAAATCAAACTCCAGCATAAGTGCCTTACTCAAGAGTAAACTCCATTTGTAACTCCACCCCATGCATACAAAACAAGGGTAGAGACTGTGGGTACTGCTCCCTCCTCCCACCTAAGCACATGCTCAGCACCTGCATCCAGCCCAGCCAGAGTCCAGCCCATGAATAACCTCATTCTTTACACTGTTCACAGGCATTCAAAATAACTCCTGAGTCCTCAGCTATAATCATACATGCATATGCATATGCATGTATGCTGCAATTACTCCACTGATGAAACAGGCTTCCCTGGCCTTGGAAAGGTTGTTCAGTAACAGTTTTTTCTTTTAAAATTAGTATTATCACATTAAAAGATTATTTCTGTTTGCTGTCTATTCAGCCTTTCAGAGAACTGCATTTTCTTTCGGATCTGCTTTCCTAGCCCATTGCTGACTTTTTGAAGATGCCAAGTTTTTTCTACGGGTGCCTAAATGCATTATGTGGAATTCTGCAATTAGATGTCCTGGCAAAAGGGTGTGCAATCCTCATGCACACACAGGGTCCTGACTACAGCAGGACACTGCAGAGACCTTCCTTCACATACCAGGAAATCTACATCTTGTCTCTAGGAATGCATGCCATCTCCCCAGGTCAAGAGACAGCTGTCAAAGCCATATGCTGTAGGCAGACACAGGTGAGCACCAGTCCCTTTCCCATCAGCCTTGTGTCTCCATTCCTGCAACTCCATATGCACCATAAGCCAAATGTAGCCTTTTTGATCTGACTGTAACTCAGTCCTATCTACACCTTTTCTCTCTACAGAGAAACTCACCTTTCTTCAGGGGGAAAAACTAGCACCATGGGAGGGAGGGGGAAGGGAAAACCTCAGTCTGTTTCTGTACTAGCTTGCTCTGTTCATTCCATTCTACCAGGGTTTCACTGGAAAACAATAGGAAGGATCAGAAAGTACTTAGCTACCCTAGAAAACCCCAAAATGCTCAGTGGTCATGGACACAGAACATTTTTACTGATATAATAAAAGAAATAAACTTTAATGCTTCTTGAAGTTAAAACACCAGATGATAAAATATTATTTACAGATCTTCTCCTTACCTAATAATGACACACTGATTTTCTCTGTCAATAATCATGTTCCTGTACATGCTGTCTGCAAGAGCATAAATATGTGGTGGGTTCTCATATTGCGCCTAGGAGAGGAAACAGAGAACCATTTTTCAACACAGCATTAAACAACAAGAGTTGTTTTCCTGGAAAAACAATTCGGAATCCTACTTTAGACTGAATTTTCCCCAGGAATTTTTTTTTGTATATACATACCCATAGTCTCTGGGTTTTGTTACTGATCTTTCTGTCATTCATAATTTTCTTCTTGAACTGTCATAAACACCCTGTTCCAAAAATGGTTTGTGCTTGAAATACATTACATAGTTTTAGCCCACTCCACATGATCACATGCTAACAATAAACTACCTGAACTGCTACACAGAGCCTGATAGTGTATGTCTCATTTTCATCCACTGAATCCATTCAAAACAAATGGTTTCCCAGATCTCTGGACATGGCAAACTTGAGCAAAGCAGGAAAGAGAATTTTAGGTCTCTAATGTCCTTGTGCTCACTCACTCTTCAAGCTCTATTTTCAAAAGTTGCATTCAATTTTGGCAACTTTTTTTTTTATTGTTTCTGTCCAGTTTGTGAGTGCGACTCATTTTGTATTGCAAATAAGAGTTCCTAACCCATGTCAATGAGAGAAACCTGACCCGGGCTAGAGTTAATCAGTACAAGTACTTTCTTGAAATACTAATCTTACATTCCAGGGAATTCAATTTGAAGACTCAATACATGGTGGTAAATGGATATCAGCCAAGTTCTTACAGGCTAGTACAATGCTACCAAAACCCAGAAACAAATGCTTCCAAGAGTTTAACCATATTGACTAATATTTACATGTCCCTGAATACTGCAGTATATTTTAGATTGCTTTACTTACTGCTCCTTGGTACATCTCAATTTCCTTTTCCCCAAAATATGGCATTTGCTTGAAAGGATTCACAGAGATTAATACAGAGCCAATATATGTCTGTATTCAAAAGAAGTTAAGGTAACTACAGCTTCATAAAGTATTATCTTCCCACTAGTGACTGTCAAGTAACTTTGCCATCTATTATACAATACAGTACAGCTTCAAACAACAGTAAAAACTCCACCACTTACAACTGTTAATAAAAATGAAATTAGCAGGCTTACACGAATATAAACATTTCATTCAATGGGATGCTTTCCTATTATCAAAATATTTATTTTAGGACAGGCAAAGCATAGCCATATGTATTAGAGGTCCAAATACGACACACCTCAAATAAAAATACAGAAAGGAAATGGCATATTTAAACTGTTTTACTCCTTTGTAACTTAGGAGGTCATATTGTCAGTATTGGAAAATATTGTTTTGACCTTTGCAGAACATAGTATAGTGACACACTCTGATCTCATTGAGATAGTGCTGAGCATGCACAGTTGGATGGAAACAGCCAGTACTGAGCTAAATTGGACGATTTTTCAGCTGCATGTACTAGTAGGGGAGCTAAGGGAATTAGGTAATTCAGTATGTGTTGTTATTTTATATGTGTAACTATTAACAGTCCCTTAGAGTCTTATCCTGCAGGCTGCCCTATAAGAAGCCCCTCAGTTTCAAGCTATTATTAGCCCCAGAAAGCTTTTATACAACATTCTGAATGCCAGTACTTCACTATTCTGCATTCAGCTCCATATGTACCTAACATTTACAACATATTTCAGAAGCTTTAGAATCAGAGTTCCTGTACACACATATAAAGCAACTGATAGTACTTTACAGGCAGGACTGGTTCACTGAGCTGGAGTTAGCAGTGTACCCCTGTCAATGAGGCCAAAATGTTGTACCTCAGGTTTCATTTTACCATCTGGAATTGTTCCCAGGCAAGCTTACTAAGCTTTCCAGACAAAAGTGGGAAAATTATCAAATTTATACTGCTGGATTATCCTATGTAAAAATCTATTGTAGTGCCACAGCAAAAAATGGTAACGTTAGAGAAGTATAACCCAGTGAGCATCATTTCTGTACTCTTCCTTTGCACTGCTTTCTTAATACTTCTTTTTTTCCACTTAAAGAAAAGTGACATCATCTGGGCCTCAAATATAATAAATCAAGTGTTCAGTCAGTATAAACATCCAAAGTGACAGTTTTCTGTTGGTAAACAATACCAGCATTTTCTGGGAGGATTCTGTAATCTCTATGCAACGTAGCACAGAGAAATGTTCATTCATGGGTGGGCACGCAAACAATTGAAAGATTCAAGAGATTATCTCCATTCTAGAATGAAAAGCCTTTGCAGAACTGCAAAAGGAGCCTTTTCTCCCTACACAAAAGAATTATAATGCTTTACAAGAAGACTCTGATCATTCATGTGACCACAAGCCCCCTTGGAAAACATGCTTATTCCTGCTTCAATACAAAGACTATCTCCATGTTAAATGTCACTTGTTCTATAGAAATAAAAAGCATAAACCCACTTCCTTGGCACAGAGCACCAAAGACTTTGTGAATTTACTGCAGGGAAGATGCAGTGTTCCACAGGGACAAAGCGCTCGTGTTGCCAACAGGAAGAACACCAGTTTGCCTCAGTACTACAGTTTGACAAATACTGTACAGCTTTGTCGCGTTTCTGCAATGCCAATGTAATAGTGTGATAATTTATTGAACAAAGAATCCAAACCCATGTGCACACACGTATTAAAAACCTTTGCGGCTTGGGATGGAAATGTTAGCACAACTGCAAAATTATTTTCCTCTATCAGTCCTCAAAAAACCAAGCTGCTACTTAGCTCTTAACCATCTGAAGGTATGGAAAAAGCCAGGAGATGTTATATTTCCTTCCCTTTCTGCTAAAAAAAAGTTAAAACTCTTCAAGGAACCTATTCTCCATTATTCCATACTAGCAAGTATGAAAATCTGGCTACAGCAGATTATGTATTTTCCAGTATATAATCATATTGACTAGTGTTTACCAGACTTCTTATTGCAGGTCATGTTACACTGTGAAAACTGAAACAACACAGTGATTATTCTTACCTCAAGGAATTGCTTTCATAAGAAATTCAAAATAAAATTTAAGAAAACCAATGCTTTGGTGCTGAAATACATTTTCCTTGTTGGGTTCTATGTTCAGGCTGTGTTCTATGTTCAGGTATTTAAATCATCTTCTTTTATTAATCATAGAAAAACACTGGAGATTTACAGATGTTCACATGGTCAGCTGCTTCCATCATCCCATGATTCACAGTATTAGCAATTCCAGAATAAATTGTAAATGGGATTATGTCACAGAAGAAATGCTACTTTGAAAGTATTAGAATTTAAGAAGTATAAAAGACAACATGGTATCAACACATATATACACCTTAAACCTACTAATTCTTGCTCTTCGAAGTAGTATTACTGCAGTAGCTTCAGGGGTCACACGGATATATAAATGTACAGAGCTAGAGACATATCTTCAATGACAACAAGAATTATTCCAAGTATCAAGAAGAATACCTTAAAATAACTTTCAGATTTTACCTTCAACCGTCATGATTAGCTCAGTTTACAAAAGCACTGTATAACCTCAGGTGAACTGTCACTTTAAACACTCAGCATCTTTGAGTAATCAGTTTACACAGAATACATGCATATAATTATTTTCACATTGAATCAGCAAGTTGACAGGCCCCCTCTAAAAGCAACACCATAAAAGATACAAAAATATAATCATCCATGTATCGCTTCTTTAGGTTCTCCACTATGGAATCCTCTGTGATTTTGGAAAGAAGGACCATATCATCCACTCCACTGTGCTTGACATTGTGGCTCTGCCAGTGATACCTGTAGTGCCCTTTGCTGCCCTGCAAGAGAGCACAGTAAGCATCAAAATGTTATTATGTTTCTCATTAGCATTAAATAACTGAAAACCAACTATGCAGATTTCAAATTCCAAAACGTTTTTCTTTCACCGATTTCCAATTCTTGATCCAGGAATTACATAAAAGCATACAGAGATGATGTCACATGACTTACCTCCAAACTACTGAATAACTGCACTGCTCTCATACCATGGCTTTGTGAATGCCTACACACAGAAGGGATTTTAGCTGGCAGACACTGCTAAATCTAGCAGGAAAAGAAAAAAAACCAAACATTTTTCCAACTATTGGAAGCTGAGGATGCAAAAAATACACTCCTACAGTGCACTATTAGTAGTGAGGACAATTACCACCACCAGAATAGATTCACTACTGTCCTGGATTCAGCAATAGCAGTCAGTTTTTCTCCTTCTTAGTAGCTGGTGCAGTGCTGTGTTTTGACTCGAGAACAAAACTGATAACAGGAATGTTTTTAGTTACTGCTCCAGTGTTTTGTTCTGACCAAGGACTTCATGAGTCTCTTGCTCTGCCAGGGAGGAGAGGAGGCTGGGAGGAAGCAGGGACAGGACACCTGACCCAAACTGACCAAAGAGATATTCCATACCATAGCACGTCATGCCCAGGATGTAACTGGGAGTTATCCGGAAGGGCTAGTTCTCTCTGGGGTGTTGGAGGAGGTATTGGGTCAGCGGTTGGTGGGGTGTCATGAGTTATCTGTTGGTGGTTGGTGAGATGCTGTATTCTTTTCCCTTGTTATTTCCTTTATCATTATTACTATTGGTGGTAGCAGTAGTGATTTGTGTTATACCTTAGTTACTAAACTGTTCTTATCTCAACCCGTGGGAGTTGCATTCTTTTGATTCTCCTCTCCATTCCTCTAGAAGCAGGGGAGGGCAAGAAAGGGGGGTTGAGTGAGTGAACGAAATGTGTGGCTGGGTTTAAACCACGACAACTACCCTTTACAGTCTTTGAAGTCAAACCTGCACATATGCTGTAAGACAAGCGGAAGCCATGTGCCTGATGCAGTAAGTATACAGTGATGTTTTGCAGATGACATTACACAGCTTGTCAACTACAAGTCTTAACAGTCCCTTTCGATCTGTTAGTCAGCATGCTTAACTGACATTTAAACAGATACTCTCTCTCTGCACTCAGACACTGCTATTTCAGGATGCTATTGAAAACGTGACACTTCAAGCTCTACCACTTGAAATCAGAATCTGTTTTTCTTCCAGCTGATCTGAACAGTAGTTATGTTCCATAGATACACCCACAAACAAATTTTAATCCACTCTAGATCAATGCTATTAATTCAGCTATAAACCTGCTCTCCAAACCCAAACCTATGTGCTACAGCCTGGCAGATGTTGCTAATGGAGTTCTGCTTTCTTGCCTTTTTATGCCCTTTTTTTATGCAATGCTGAAATTAGTGATGCTAGAATTAACATGTTTTACACTGAGAAGCTGTGTGCACTGTCAAGAAAGATGTGGCCAACAAAATGACAATTCTGTGTATTCCACTCATTGTTTAATACCACAATTTCAAAATGTGATTTATCCACGCTGCTCTCATGTATGTTATGGGAGCAAGTAACATTTGTCTGAATACACACAAATTATTAGTGTAAGGAAGTTGGCAGGATAAAATACTGCATTATTTTACAGACAAAATAACAAAATGTAGGTACTCTGAACACTTGGGCTTCACTCCAGTATTTTGAAATGGGACATTAGCAACTTAGGTGAACACTTTTGCACTAGTAAACAATCTATGCAACTGTACCAACACAAAAGCTCATCTGCCATACTGTTCCCTCATGTAAACATTCAAACACTTGTACCAAGATCAGGCACAGGAGTAGGAGCAACAAATGGAGTAAGGGGAGCACATGGTTCTCACTTTAAGCTGGGCTGGCTGGAAGTGTTCATTAAACTCATACAGGGGTAGTACAGAGGGGTTGTACAAGAAGGTTAGAGAAATCCGCTTGCTTAAACGAAAGTCTTGTCTATTGTAAGTACCTGTCATGCCTACTATTGATGAGGAGAGAAGCAGACACCGACCAGCCCTGAGGGCATGTGTGAAGACTAGAAGGTGGGAAAAAGGAAGCATTGTCTGTTGTGAATACCTATCACACCTACTATTGATGAGGGGAAAAGCAGAGGCCTGGCCCTGTTGATAAGGAAAAGAAGCAGATGCCTGGTCCTGTTTATAAGGGGGAGAAGCAGATGGTCTATGGTCTGGACACCTGAGGGCATGTGTGAAGACCAAAATGTGAAAAGTTTAAGAAGAGGAAGACTCATTTACTTCATCTCGAGACCCCTGCCCATGACCAGAAGGGGACTGCGCAGGCACAAAGGACCTTCTAGTTCATTATAATACAAAGTTGGGATAGATAATGAATTTGTGCAGGCGTATTGTGTAACCTTACGAATACGTATACCTTTAGAGAATAAATGTAGAGGGAAACAACATGTAGAGGTGTGCATGCTTTGAAGGAGCTATCCCCATGCACCTCAGTGCTGAATAAAATGCATACCTACTTTACAACTTTAACGAGTTGTGGAGTCTAACCGCGCATCAAAACTAGTTTCAGACTACATTTTCGCACAAACTTCACTGCATCTAAAAGGGTGAAAACCCAACAAAAACTAATGAAAACACAGATTTAATGCATAACATATATTAGCAAATGTAGTCAGGCCTGTGGGTTAACCTCATCTCAACTGACAGAAAAAACACGGACCAACTGGATTTTTAGCTCAAGTTAAAGTAGCCTGCACTGAAACCAGACCCATCTTATTACTGCAGGCAGAACTGTAGGCTTTACATGTTTTCTATAAAGTCTCCAGCCACTGCTACAGCTGATGCAGCTCTGTCACTGCTAACACAAGAACAGTTGCAAACTTGAATTAAAAGAATGCCTTTAAATTTAATACAGAGGAGGTACAATCTCAGCGATTTTCTTACATGAGCTATAGTAAAATAGCAATCAAACTAGCTGAGTTTGCATGAACCTTGTGAATTTTACATTTGTACAATGGAAGCAGTGAGCTGAAGGCACTGAGAAAATGAAGGAACCAATTAATTTCTGGAAATTGTTATGAAACATGTGACTGAAAAAATCAGCTGGAAGGTCAGGTTACTGGAGAAAAGAGAAGTCCAACAGAGAAGCATCATTTCCTTCAGTGCTCTCATCAGCTATTTATGAAACTGCATTTTGGAAAAAGGAACTGGCAGGGTGGATGAAAAGGTACGGTATCAAAATAAATACAGAGAACTGCATTCTTCACAAAGCAATACCAAATGTGGTTTAGTATCAGATAATAGAGTAAGCTACAGAAAAGTAAGAAATGAGACAGAATGCCATGGGATATATAGAAAATCTGCACACAGCTTGCAAAACAGCAGGCTTTACAAAAGTCAGGGACTGTTGTTGACAATGATTAAGCCACACATGCTATCAGGCCAAAGGGTTCTTTCCCAAAAGCAACAAGCCAGCAAGCAAACAAGAGGGGGCAGCTCACCTTGCCCTGGAAGCAGCTCTCCGCAGCACTTAGGCACTGCTTTAATGTGCAGATGTAATCAAATCTGTGTGCTACAGTATCACATACAGCCAAATGGAAAGGGATGAAGAGAGATTTAATAAAAAGGCAGCAACCCAAATATCCAACAAAGCAACAGCATGCAAAACAGCTGACAGTGGTGGCACTTAATTGTTCACATTAGTATTTTACCACATTTTAATTGGCAGTTTCAATGAGCACTTTGGAACTACTTTAATTCCCTTACAACACGGCTTTACATGCAAATATACAAAGCAGCAGCAAATCACCACCAAATCGTTGCGAGACTTCTCCACAGAAATAAGCCCAAACTTTAGTAGCTCCAAATTAATCCGTGGTTAAGTTTTGCTCTCACTCTCCATGAGAACTCAAGACCAGTAGGATGGCCAGATGCAGTGGCTAGCATCTCCTTGGTCTGGGCAACAAAACAGGGAGCGCTCTTTCCACAGGACACCCCCAAGTTCTTGCTCTTCCAAGCATAAGTGATGACTACAGAGTCTAACCTGAATTTATTAACTTCAGTCACTTCCAAATGGTGCTGTAACCATGCCCAGACAACAGTTAACTGGTTTGTAATATGGTTCTGAAATAAAAACCAAACAAACAAAACACTAAAAACTCTTCCTGTCATGCATAAATAATCTAAAAAAGCCCTCCACATCACAGCAGTTGCAAAAGCAGCTCCTCATTTCTTCCGGCTGTATATTTCCTAAAAGCCAAGGGATATATACTTAAAATTATAATGCTTTTCAATCGTCCACAAGTCAAACACTAATGATTTGCTCTTACTGCATATTTCTTGAGAACTTAACCTTCATTTTAGCTAGAGCTTCCTACCATCCACATATGAATGCAGCATTTTGAAAAAGTTAAGGTGCCTACCTTAACTTGAACCTGCTCTGCAGGGAGGGCTCAGACTAACTCACTCAGCTCTGATTGTCTTCTGTTCACACAACACTTTCCCTGCCACTGCTCTCCACCTGCTCCAAGGACTGTCTCCTGGGACTGACCAGGAAGTTCTGAGCCAGAAGAACAAGTGGAGATGTCCCAACACCCCCATGTCACCACTAACCACACTGAGGACTCATAACTCTAGCAGAGCTCCCCTGTGGCACAGGCAGATCCAGGCTCAGAACTTGTGGTCCATCCCTAGGCCCAGCCATGCAGCTCGGATGTCAGCAAACAGCAACTTGGCTTCTCTTTGGTTTTCCCAGTGAAAGATGTAATCTACTCATGCAGTAAGTAAGCAAATCAAAGTCTTTGTGTCAGCACTAACAATGCCTAAGCAGCTGAGAAAAGATGAGCTTGGCAGCTTAGGGAAAATATAAAAAACACAAAACACACCAACAGGCTGCTAAAAGCCACAGGATTGGAAACAGGAGAGTTGAACAACCTGGCTCCCAGGCCGCTTCAGGCTCTTCCCAAGCTTCCAATCACCTGACATTGCACAGGGAATGGAGGCTGGGCTGGTGAAGCTGGAAATAAAGGCGTATGCCTCATGGCTGTCAGCTGTTATTATTCATTTGGTTGCTGTTTTAGGCTCAGAATCAGATCTGCTTTGCACTGACTAATAATAATATTTATGAGTCATAAGATGACCCTGAGAGCTAGGAGCCTACTGTTTCTGAGCCATATTGCTTCAGGAGCCCATAAAGAGTTCCCACCTGGCTAGAGACTAAGCAGCATAGTCCCCTTCAGTTCAACAACTTTCTTACCTTCAGCATCAAAACAATCAAGACTCTAAAGAACATAAAAACTTGATTCCACCCACTTGTTAACAGATTAAGACAACTGCTACATTAATACCAAGAGAGGGAATGTAAGGGGATGTAAAACACTTGCTACGTACTAAATGCTCTCTATACTTTCTGTACTACTTTTGGTATGATACGGTTAAAGCATATTATTGTTTTGCTTGGAATTAATAATAAATATCAATGAGATATTTATTTACAAAACTTGGTTTTGCTGCCCTTCACCTTTTGTTACAATAGCAACTGCCAGTTTCTTATTTTTGCCTTTATAAATGTTTGTATACTTTTACATTATCCTAAGCAACATGTATTTGATGTGGCTATAAAAAGGTTTAGTCATACTGTGTCACAACATGGTTTTCTTTTAACTGGGGGGGGGGGGGGGGGGGGGGGGTTGTTTTTTTTTTTTT
>NDXB01018869.1:42885-61749 GCA_002631895.1 Agapornis roseicollis
TTTTTTTTTTTTTCTATTCTGCAGTAGTACACTTACGAGATGCTCTATTTTTCCCATTTAAAATACTACCTAATTGACCAAGCTTAATGAAAACAAAACTGTTAAAACCCAGTAATTCGTAGTCTGATGAAACAGCATTTTGTGACCTGGTTCAGTAACAGCACAACAGTTCATGCAAGAACACCTAAGCAGCCTGTAAGGTGGAAGCCAGCGTGGACAGCAACCCCATGTCCGGGCAGGGCAGCCAGATGGAGGCACAGCCCCTTCCCTCCCACCAGGCTCACCTGCTTTCCACAGTCTCCCTACATTGAGAGATAACTGATGGAGGGGAGAAGGTCTGCATGCATCACAATCCCAAATGTCACCAAACAACTATTTATGACAGCCTTTCTGACCTCGTGCTGTCCTTTACTACTCAGCCCCAGATGGAGATTTATCCTGTTTTTAAAACGGTGCCCACCGTACCTCCTAGAGGAGGAACTGTAACTGCAGTGTAACAAGTTCGGTGTTACAGTTTGTATCATCTTTATACATTCCAATTTTTTAACACAATATGCCTTTTGTAAGGCTCTTGGGTACTGAACTCTCATCTACAAACACCATTTCCACTGCCTGACCAGTCCAATATAAAAAGCTCTTTAAAAATACAGTGTGCCAGCTTTTATACAGAGACAACACATTTTGAAATATTTGATTGTTTTAGAAAGACCAAAACATGTAAAGAAACTGAAGCAATCTCAATAAATGGATTATTTTTGGATGGCTTAGACATCTAATTAAAACATAAAAACAGCTAAACCCCAACATGCCATTTTCATTAACTTTTACTTGTCTATCACCCCAAACCTACTTTTTTCTGTTGTTTCATTTACTTAGCACATATTCTTAAGATCTCTGGATATAAACCAATTTCATTCCAATGTAATGCACTAACACACTGCAGCAGCAAAAAAGAACATTCTGCACATGAAACTGTATTATTTTCTTCTCCACAAATTATTTTGTCTGGCCCTCACCTCATCAATTGCTAAAGGATTGTGAACAAGAATATAACAGGCTGGGCACATTATAGAAATTGGCATGGATCTTGTTTTATTACTGTTGTTTTTAACCAAGAATGTCTAACTAGATGTTTTTATACCAACACCCTGGAGGGAAGAAGACTAGGGGAAGACCTTATCACCATGATCCAGTATTTAAAGGGTAGTTACAAAAACCCACTCTACTTTGCACTTTTCAAGCCCCACCTGGAATACTGCATTTTTTGGTCCCTACTATACAAAAAAGACATAGGCTGGCTGGAAATGGTCCAGGAAAGGGATGCAAATTTGATCCAGGGACTAGGAAGCCTATCGCATGAGGAAAGGCTGAGCAAACTGGGTTTGTTCAGCCTTGAGAAAAAGAGGCTCAGGAAGACTGGCTACAAGGAAGATGAAGACTCCCTTTTTACAAGGGGTGACATAGAAAAGATATGGGGTAATGGGCACAAGTTAGCGCTGAGAAGATTCTGGCTGAACACCAGATTCAGTTGGACAGGGTGCCTGGGCATTTAGTCTAGGTCATGCTTTGACTAGGAAGGCTGGACCAGATGATCCTTAAGGTCCCTTCAAACCTGGGAATCCATGATCTTAAGTATGTAGCAATCCCACAAAAAAACCCAGACTGATTTATAAAACAAGCACATCAGCTAAATTATGCCCATAAATCACAAGTGAATTTAGAAATACAACAGCTGAGTTGGTTTTTTTACTTTCTTTTTTTTTTTTTCTTTTACATATACATACAGCCATTTTCTGAGCTTATTTATAAACCAGAAGGAATATAGACTTTTTGTTTTTTGAGATTGTCATGTAGTCACATGCCTTTAGCAGTTCAGGATAAAGAAAAACACTTTACTGTAACAGGCATAATAAAACAGCAAAAGCTGCAACACAGCAGATAACTGTGGCCAAGATTAGTTTTTCAACAGTATGTACCAAAAAGCACCTTTGTGCTGACACCACAAAACTCTGCTCAGAGTCAGAACATTTAACTGCCAAAATGCCAAAAGACAGACATGCAGTCATGCTTACTTCTTAACATAGGCACTGGAATTGTCATTGGTTTCAAATTAACATTTTATTGAGATACTTGCTTTGAACTTCCCAGCTGTTATAACTGGGACCTGCCCTGCTGTATGCAGTGTTTTTTCAACTGGGATGAGCAGGGCAATACAAGGCAATCACTGTTGTGTTGTACCAGGGTGGTGCCCCATGATAAGGAGTTCATTTTCCAAAGTCCTGCTTGCAGAATTCAAAGGCATACTGTTAGGTTTACTTGAGATTTTCTCAACCAGGTGGCTTCAAGAAGCCACTTTTTATGTTGGATTAAAGGTCTGCATAATCTGCCCTTGGACTGTGTTTAGATACAGCCCAGGTAACTTGATTTCTACACAGGTCACTTCACTGGGGGGACAACCTGAACAGGGAGAGCCCTTGGAGCCACAGTTCTGCAGTGCAGCTTGGCAGTGGGAGGTGGGATATGCAGTGAAGAGCTGAAAAGCCATTACTGCACACTCAGGGAGAAGCAGGAGAGGTCCATCCTCCTCCAAAACATCCATGTTTCACAGGTGACCTGTCACCTCACCTCACTGCTGACCAACAGGAGGAGCTTGTTTGGGTGGGCAGCAGGAGCTCCAAAGTGCAGAGGTTCCAATGTAAAAATTGCTTTCTATGTTTATTTTAATTTCACAGAGTGCTGAGTAAAGAGAGTAAAAGCTCCAGGACTACAGCAGCTTCCTGTTTATCTCGGCAGCATTGACTCACAGCAATAGGGAAAAGGATCAGGAGGTGGTGTTCAGTCACCTACAGTGGAGCCAACACCTGGGTGGTAAGACATATGTGGCTTAACTCACAGACTCCTTTTTATTAGCTTTCATGTTTTGCTGTTCATGCAAGAAATGAGATTAGACTTCAGACACTGAAGATCAACTATTCAATATATGGACTAAGCCTTTAACTCTAGAAGAACACAACCTTAGTATTTATTTCAGTGCATGCAGATACAAATGCTTCCTTGTTTAATTATTCTATAAATACAAACAAGCATTCCTTTAAGCACTCTACCTCAGGAATAAGTTACACATTTCTAAAGGACCAAATCTGCAAGTTCACATCAACTCTCCAAAGGCTGCTATTTATCAAAAGGCAAAACCTTGGGAAAAGCAGTATACATCAGGCCCAACAAATCTCACACACTGTGTAGGAAGAGACTCAAATAGATACTGCTTTACTTTCCCAGGTGTACCTTCACCTCTGGCCTGATCTGCAAAGAGCTTACTGTCTACTTCCAGTATAAGGGTTTAGCATGGTTACACAGCTACACTTTAGCTTAAGGAGCACATTCTTTTCTAGAGCTCATAGGAGTCCCCCATCACCCCAGAAAGCACATTCCCCTGCCAATCCATTCCTCCCTAGTCAGGTTTACAGTTTTGTATGAAAGGACCAAACCTAAACATCCAGGGGCAGAGAGATCATTCTTCTCCAACCCTGAATGGCCTGGTGACAGCAGAAGTAAGCTACTCCAAGATCAGATACAAAAATGGGAACCTAGTGTATGCATAATAAAAGTCCTTAACAGCAAGACTATTTCATGCACAGGTTTGTTCAATCTCTGTCAGGATTTGATTTTTACTTCAACTAATACTTCCACTATACCAAGGCAAGCAGGTCCCACTGAGTGCCCATAACAGAGATACTCTCATACCAAGATTATATTTTACATGCACATTATAAGGTTAATATTTGACACTGCACTAATTTTCTAAACCAGTTTTGGTTATTCAGTCCATGGCAGCTTTGAGAAGACATGGTTTGGGTGACATGGTTTAGAGTGTGAGGTGTCCCTGCCCATGGCAGTGGGGTTGCAACTAGATGATCTTAAGGTCCTTTCCAACCCTAACTATTCTATGATTCTAAGAAACTACATTAAAAATACACCATGTAATACTTCGGTTGTATAGAGCAACTGGCTTATTGTCATTTAACCCTAGAATCCCAGACTGGTTTGGGTTCAAAGGGACCTTAAAACTCATCCAGTTCCAAGCCTCTGCCACACACCTTCCACCTCCAGCTGTCCAAAGTCCTGTCCAACCTGGCCTTGAACACAGCCAAGGATGGGGCAGCCACAGCTTCTCTGGACAACCTGTGCCAGCAACTCAGCACCTTTTAGCACAGAAACAGCAATTTTCCCCCAAGGTTTTTTTGGGTTTTATTGTTTGGTTTGTTTTTTCTTTTTTTTTAACATAGTAGAATGTTTAATGTTAATATCTATCATTCAAATTATTACTTGAACAAGCTAGCTGAAAACTAATTTAGATATCTAGCTATCTACGCAACTGTAGGCTTTTACCAGATGTATCAACAAGCAGGTTCACTTGCAAACTAGCATTCTTCACACATTTGCTGCAAGTATCTGCCACTATCCAGATATGGATTAGATTAGGTGTCACAGATGTTGTATGGCATAGAATCATAGAATAGTTAGGGTTGTAAAGGACCTCAAGATCATCTAGTTAATTATGCTTTGCAGAGATGCCAGGAGGCTTAGACTGCTGATGTTTCACAAACACCGTAATTTTATCACTGATTTTGCAGAACTATGCATAAGACCAGATTTTGAAGTCAGTTACACCTTGTAATTCAGTATCAGCATCATAAATATACAGCTCATTTTGTAGTCAAACTGCTTGTACTCAGCCATAGCATCCACACAAACCAAAAACAAAGGGCCCTTCCAAAATAGAAAAACACACACTGGAAGCAAACTTAAGTGTGTTGGAATGTTTTTCCATGGAATTAAAACAAGTAATAATCCAGGAATGGGAAAGACCTTGTAATGCTGAGGCTTGGCATACTACCAGTCTTGATGTAAACATAGCTAAGATTTTGCAGAGATCCTTGTGTCTAATGTTGTTACTAACCAGAGAATAATTGTGAATACAGGAATGTGGTTAAGTCTTCTTAATCAGTTCCCTGAGGCTCTTTGGTGGCATAAACAATGCATAAACAAAGTTCAGCATGAATTATTCAACACTTAAAATACTGAAACTCATTGAGGCTTTCAAAACCAAAACTCTTCCAATTATGAACACCCAAACAGAAAAGAACAAAGAACCATGAAATATTCAGGTGTCTGTATTAACTTGCCAACCTGTTCTATTCTGCTAATTTTACTTACATCTAGTTAAGGTTTGTTGCAAAGAAAACCATTCTCACCTTGCTTCTGCAGAAAGTGTTTAGGCCAATTACAAATGTTTGTCTCTGAAGAACTAAGGAAAAAGCATTCTGAAGCAGCCTATCAATTTTATATATGGCACCTGTTGGGGGAAGGGGTGATAAATAAATAAATAAGGACATAATTCACAAATCTAAAATTTTCCTCCTCACCTGCACATTTCACATTTTTGAAGACCAGGCAAAACCTTAAGTTACAGGTTCCACGTAGTCTGCCACACTGAAATGAAGGACATTTGCCTCATTGCTTACAGAACTGAAGCTTCAAACACTCTCCAAGGTAACCTTTAACAAACACACACAAAAGAACATCAACAAAACTAAGTAAGACCAACAAGACCAGGATCATTACACAAACAGGTTTTGAGGAGTTTTGGGGAGGTTGTGCTCTTTTCTCTCTCTTTTCTTTCTCTTTAAACAAGCAAGGAATAAAGACTGCCAGCAACTGAACAGGCTGCAAGTCTTTGCTATTTTGCTATTGAAAATAGCAATTTTTAGTATTGCAGAATCATTCTATTGTTAATATATCCAGTTAACACAAGCTATTAGAAACACCTGTTAAATAACAAAGGCCTCCTTTTTCTTTATGTTTTTCAAAAGAACACACTAGTAGAAATTGTTCTTGAATAAAATACATAAGTTGTTTATAATAAGCAATACAAAATGCCTCTCCTGTAGGCTGTATTGCACTTAAATCTGAAACATGCATCTAAAAGCCTTTGTATACTAGAATGCCTCATCTAGGTGAGTTTTTTAACAGTGGATGAATAATTCACCTTATAGGTTCCTATTACATCTTTACATTTCATACACAGTACCATAAAATCTCGTTATCATTTCAGATGCCTACTGATTTCAATTCAATTTAGTGCAACTGTTAGGTTTTAACACATAACACCACTGTAAGCATTTAGAAGTAACTGCAGACCAGGAGTGAAGTTACAGAGGAGTACACAGTTCACAGCCATGCCATCTCCCTACCACCTGCACTGCTACTGCTTGCAGTACCGTGTTCATAAGGGGTGGGCCATTCACACCATCGAGGTCAGTGGAGGGCAGCATGCTATCCTGTTACATTGAGTTAAAACCTATGATGGAAGATGGGATAAATGCACAAGGTACGGAATGCTTAACACATTTCAGCAAATGAGGTGGGATTTGAAGCCGCAAGATTAGTCATATACTGATGCAGGTTTGGTATTCACACTCCCACTCTCAAAACCCCTGCTGATGTCATTACATGCCTGCGTTTATTTGAAGTACAGTGACTGAGAAAAGTTTGGTTTCTACGAGGTTTCTTGAACATGCACAGTTCTATGCATCATCTAAGTGAAGCAATAATGGAAAAACACATCACACATCAGGCATGTGATCTTAAACCATCCCAGCCCTCTGCGTCTTTTCCTTTCCCTTACAAAACACCAATCTGAACTACCATATTAAAAACTATGTTGTGCAGCTAAGCATGCCTCATCCAGTTAATGAAAACACCCTAAAATCTGTAGATTAGAATGAGACCATTAGATATGTACATGCGCATCTGCATATTCCTTGTGCAATGTCTGCCTGCCAGAATCACTTTGTTTCCACTGAAAAACAGTGAGAAAGCTGCAGGCTGCCTCCTGTTCTGTCTTGCTTTGGAGTTTGCTCCTGTCAATTTCTGATGCTTAGCACGGGTTGATTTACAGTGTTTGCATAGGAGAGCATCAGGCAAAGCCGAAGTTTCAAAAGAGAGCAAGACTAGTAATTTAGTCAATTGATGAGCCCGTAATGGCCCAAGATGGTTCCACAAAAGCACCATAAATGGGACAAAACCTTTAAGACAAGTGTCAAAGATGATTTAATTATTTGTAGTGATTAAAGTTGCCATAGAACATTTTGTCAGAGCAGATTTTTTTATGCTGGAGTCCAGTTCTAAAGTAGTTGTATTGCTTTTAGTTAGTGCTCACAACAGCTTTGAAAAGATACTCTGCATTTTATATCACACAGAGCTAGCATGACAGAATTGCTTTCCTGTACCTTTTAACACACACTTACAGTCTCTGGTATACAGGCGATACCTAACACCAACTATTCCATAGATTCCTATCGGAGATTTGTCTTCAGGGCCGTTTTGCCAATTTAGTGTTAATGCACAAATTGTGTACGTATCTTATTGCACTCAAGCTCTCCAACAGCCCATAGCAGCAATTTTAAGGAGTAATATAAAGGTTAAAATTAATTTTTAATCTGTTTAAAGTCAAGATTCATATACAGTTGTTTAAGCAACAGCTTCTTCATATAACCGGGTTCATGAATAGAGATGACATTTGTACATCCATGTTTAGCTCTGTCGCCTCATTGCAAAATATAAATTAGAACATCACTGCCTGTAAACAATGCATGTCATTGCAAGCTTCCCTTTCATACGTGCTACCATGAAAATTTGCCCTTTAAAATAGAGCACAAGAATGTTTGAATGTTTACATACACCATTTCAGAACCATTGTCTGGGCAAGGTTAAACCTGTTTAGAACTACCCAGTAAACACAACTCACATTACATGTTTGTAGAGATAACATTTAAGGGACAAACCCCCAAAAATCATACTGGAAGTCTGGAACGAAGCAATGCATGTCCTTTGGGATTTGCAGCTGAAGACAGAGGACTGAAAAAGTTAAAATATGTAGAAGGGAGAGCTTGTGAAAGACAATTGCAGAAGCCAAGAATTAAGACCTCTGTGTCAGGCCAACCAAGCATTTCAAAGTCACACGGCTAATCAATAGGAATGATGACAAATATGTGTTTCCTATGCAAGGTCAGAACCAGAGATGATGGTAGACTGAATCAGTTTCATTAGTAATACTGAAGGCTTATAAACAGATGGAAAGAGTACTAAGGTAGAAGTGAAGGAGCAGAACTTCACATTAAAATTGGAAGCAGCTTGCCTAGATCAGACTAGGCTCCCACCACATCACCAACACAGACCATGCCACCATTCCCTCTTGGATTTATTCCCCTTGTTCTCTTTCCTATTTGAGAAAGCAGGATCTGTCACTCAGCCTATTGTGGACCAAGTCATACTTCCATCACAGAGGACAAAGGAAGTTTGGATACACTACCTGTCAAAACTAGCAGAGGATTCTAGCCTTCTCACACACTATCAATTATTTAAGCTCTTATGAGAGCTCAACAGAGATACCATGGTCAGCCATTAGGAATAAGCCCTTTGGCTATATTCCCCAGTACTTCCTTATTAAAATAGCACCAGAATAAAACAGAGGGAGAAAGGGGAAAAGGAGGGAGAGACTGCACACCTTTGGTACTCCAGTGAGGTTTTGCACATTGTCACACTACAGACTGGAAGACAGGAACAGGAATGAAGGGGAAAACATTCAGGTTTATTACAACCACAGTAGCAAATGTACAGAACAACAGAAAGCACTCCCCCACCTGCCAGTTCTGATACATGTCCTCATTTGCCCCAACTTAAAGGGGGGGGAAAAAAAAAAATCACCAACCCAACAAAAAGCCAAACACACCACAAAAACAACTCCCCCAAGCTTAACAAAACAAGTAGTTTTAGTCCTTGAGTCTTTCCCAAGTCTTCAAAAACACTAAGAATGAAAAATGAGTGACTATGCATCTCATTGAGATACGATGTGGAAGTAGTAAGTGAGTTAAATGAGGTAGACTTCTACCTCCCTTGAGAGTTTCAACTGGTCAAGAATAACTGAAAAACAAGCCGTAAAAGGACACATCTAGCTACAAACATTCTTAAAATGTAAAAATCATTCTTCATTGTTCACTGTATCCTGTTACCAGTTTGAACATAATTTTAGCTACTGAATTGGCACTTTATTGTTTTGGCAATTAGATGATATTAACCTCCCCTTTGTTTTTTCTTTTCCTGTTTGTACACCTGCACTCTCAAAGAGCAAACAGCAACAGGATTTAACTTTATAGTTAGGCTACTACTCTACATCTGTAGAGAGCAGCAGGACAAAATACTTTCAAAGCCCTGGGGAAAAAACCAAACCAACCCAAACCAAAAAAACCCCAACAAAATAACCAAACAAAACCCAGCAGCAACCTTGACTTCTAAGATCTAAAGGTAGTCCCCAGGTAAAATAATTTTGAAATTAAAAAAAGGATATTTTTCCTACACACTGTTTGCTTCAGATGTAAAATTCATGCCCTAGTTACCTCACAACAGGGAGTTAACATCCCTATTACTGACGCTCCAGCATATTTTGAAGCACAAACTAGGAAGAACTCCCATAAGTTGCCTTTAAGTGCATTCTAGAACAGTAGTAAGTTACCACTGGTATTTTTGATTGAAGTCTCTTTTCCCCCATACTAAGTTATCAGCTATTTAACTGTTCTTGAGATCAAGAGATCCAATACAAACTACAATAGGCAGGTTACAATCAAACTGATGGGAGCAGTTCACCATGCTTTGTCCCCTGCAGTCCTACTCTAGCCACACAGGGCATAAACAAAAATCCTACCATACAGTAGCAGGATAAGCCTACTAACTGCTTGTTCAATTTTGAATGTATTCTGCTGAGAACAGACCCATGCATGTACCAGATAAATCAAGTGAAAAAGTTACTTACTGGCCTCAGGTACAAAAATGCCTCAGCCTGTATCATTAAGAAATTACCTGAATAAAAGATAACCTGATTTCAGTAGGTGAACACTCTTGAGGTGTGTCAGACTAAATAGCTAGTCATGACTAATTCATTAATTGTGGTAACAACCACACTTCTCCATTACATTTAACTCCCTTCAGAACAGATTCATCAGAACATCCTTAGTGATGGCAAAAAGTTTATGAAGTATCTGCCTATGCACTAAGGGTACAGGCTGTACTGTCAATACAGCCCAAATATACTTGCTTCAGCACTTGTCATCTTTCACACTGTTCAGACTGTTTTCCGAATAAACAGTTCTTAAATTCCTTTCCACGAAAGGACTGGATAAAAGCTGGGTTAGTCTATACACTTCTCCTGCATCACCAAAACTGGGATTTAAAATTTCGCATTGTGTTCTTCCTTCTGGGTGAGTTACAGACACTCTTGTCTTAGCCAGAATTGGCAGGTTTTAGTTCTGTCAAGACTATATCCATATTGGCTTTATTTTGGGCAGTCTGACACATGCAGCTGAAATTTACTCAGTCTGAGTTTAAGTACAGATTGCAACACTCGAGAGCAAGAAGAGGCCACGCTCAGGACTCCAAAATATCACAACCTGTGTCACATAATTAATTTGTATTTTGCTGCTGAATTGCATGGGAACAGCAGCTAACTATTTTAGCAGGAATTACAGATCACATTTCTAGTGATCACAGTGATTTCTAAAGTACACCGTATTTGCTTCTTTCTCAATATGTCTTTACTAGTGACTGTTCAGGAAACCAGGTTTAGGGCTTGGGGTTCCCCTCAAATCTGTACTGGGAATACGGAATACAACATAAGCCTACCCAAGTACTGGTCTCAAGGAAAAAAAAAACAACCCAAGGATCAAGTTAGGAGGTGCAACTGACATTGATGTTCTAATTATTTTTTCCTCTTTCACTACCAGCAATTAAAGCCTGTGTTCATTTCCCTAGAAGTACTTTGTAGCCAACACTAATTCCAATTCTTCATAACTTAAAATGCACCACTGCTAACATACAGACCAATGGAATCTCTACTACAGTACAAGGACTTGTAACTATGTAAAGACAAGCTTCCAATATTGTCAAGATGCAGGCCACTTATCTTAACTGACTGCAGCAGTACCACCTAACTGCTTAACATCACTGTAACTTCATGTAGAAAACCACTGCAGACAGCTACAAAGAAAACAGACCTGATGTGACCCTGTCAAGATTAACCCATCATTTGAGGAGGTCAGACTGTCCACAAACACTGCATCACCATGCTTTTAGTGAAGAAGGATGTTCACTTTGTCTAGAACAATACCAAATATGGCAATAAGTAGCCACTGTTGTTCTGTTTCCTCTTCAGTGTTCCTAGAATGAACCAAGAATAAAAACACAAACTAAACTACAGGAAGAAATCACTGCTGGTCATGAACTTACTCTGCATATTGAGATCAGGTCTCTGTGGACTGGGTGTGCTGGTATTTCAGGCATTAAGAACTCTGGAACCAGAATTCCTATTTGCCACTATAAAAGCTTTAAAGAACAGCACTCATGGGAACAGCTTTAAGACTTCTGGAGCAGTCAGCTGGGTAGCTGACACTAGGAACTGGTAAACTTATTCCTTTCAATATTAAAACTGTCAGTTAACAATAGTACTATCTACATGAAGTAATCCATACTCTACTACTGCGTGCTGCTGAAGTTTAACCAGTTTGGAGCCTCAAATGAGGCTTGCACACTTTTAACGTGTTCCTGAAATAGAGTCCAAGGTCAGTGGAGACTACATTTAGTTCTGGAAAGAATATATATTCTGTGTGTTTGAAGGCAACTTTAAGCTAGGACAAACTGATTTCCATTACTGAATGCACCTTTCTTAACCACAACAGAGCCCGTTTCAATAACCACATATCATATACACCAATTCGTTACTGAAAGCATGTATCAAATTGGGCAAAATTCTTATTTTCCTTAGTACCTTGGATCTAGTCCTCTATTGCCATGCAGATAGCTATTTCATAGTGCCATAATGCAGTTATAGACAAATATCTAAGCTGAAGAAATCAGACTTGGTTGGTAGAAACAGGTATCTCAAGTTCCACACAGTGGACACTCAGGCATTGTCAAGTCCTCGTTGCCTTGGTTAGGTACACCTCTAATCTCACCCGCTTTGCTGATGACCTTCCCCTATCCTCTCATCTGAAAATGAGCATGCCCTGAACTTTGTGGATAGCAACCCAATGCTGAGACAAAACACAAGTGAAACACTTCAAAACAGCAAAAGCAGTGGTCTCTCTTACAATGAAGATATTCTCCCCACCCTCCCCAACTCTGCTTTAAAAGCGCAACTCAAGTTTTTCTCATTAAAGGCCAAACCTCAAGTCAGCCCTCCATAGACATAAGCAGTTCCACACAGGACCTCCATTTGTTACAAACAATATTCAAGTTCACTTTTTCCCCCATGTCACAGCTACGTCTTAAAAAAAAAAAAAGAGAAGTGCCAAAAAACCCTACACAAAAAACACCCTCACACACAGCCCACAGGCAGCACAGTCTGCAGAAGTTCCACATCCAACTTCAACAGCAAAGAGTATTTGCTGAAAGTCTATTCCTATAACTTGCCATCACTAACAGAACAGGACTTGAGTCCTTACAGGGTTCTCAGACATTGTTCCTGCAGGGACTTTGCCTTCAAGTACTGGTAAGTAGAATGTGATGCTAGCCATCAAATATGAACCCACTGGGGTCCACTGAGCCCCATCTGTTACCTGGAAGAAAAGCATTCCTACTCACAAAAGCACTCTGTGCCAATTCCATCCCTCACTAAGGCATCTAGCAAATGTGAGCTTTAAGCATTTGTAATTAGGAATTCTTGACTACCCAAGAACTGCTTTGCCAAGCCAACAGCCACTGCGGAGCAAGTAAACAGCTAACAGTTTGGATACAGTTCAGGAGTCAGTTATGCATTTTTATCTCTTTTGCCACAGACATCCCAGCATACTTAAGGCGCTACTGTGTAGCAGCAGGTAGGCCTATACTTTCCGCTTCCACCATAGCCCAGCAATTCCAAAAAGTCACCATACTCCAGTCTAGTCAAGTCTTCCAGGCTACCCAAAGAACAGCCAGGGTACCCAAAAAAACTGAAAGACATTCGAATGGCCCTACCCTGAGAAGCTGTTTTGACTTTTCCACTTCAAGGACCAGAATGTTTTCACAGGAATTTTTGGGTTGCTAAATGTAGCAATTCTTAACCAATATAGGCACTCTCAGTGTATATATTTAGAATTGAGGGGAAGCACTGAAAAAGGCTTTGGAGACTACCAACAGTACAGCTTCAAGCCCTTGAAACATGACTATGCATAAACACAGGTTTTAAATGGAGAAAAATAAAATCTAGCTGAAGTAATTTTTCTTACTAAAACCAAATACTTGTTTTCATAGATTAAAGCAATTCAAAATTCAAAAACTATCAAGTTTACACAAGAACAATGTCAGCAGATAGCATATGGTACAGAAGTGATATGTAATATAATCATGTAATACGTCAGATCCCACAGTATCCAAATTTATTATTCAGATTATGGCAGGAAAGAGATCAGAAGATTCCCAATAGGAGTTGTGTGTTGTCTAGCTTGCTTCCATACAAACCATACCATTAAGAATTAACAAAAATAATAGAACTAAATAAGATACAAGTCTAATTCAATGATACCCATAACTAATCAGGTTTTCCCCTAGATGACCACATCCTATTACTACAGTTCCTTCAAAAACATATTTAGGTAACAATCTGAAAGTGCCAATACCAAAACAGTGGAACCAATTATGCAAAATCCATGTTTCATTTCCCTTACCAAAAGATACTGTACAATTACTTATTAATTCCGACTATGTAGATAGCTAGTACCTCTGTGCTCAGAAAGCAAGGAGGAGTGGTTTTGTAGCTTTATATCCTTTCTGGAATGCATCTCACAAAATCCAAAATCCCCACTACATCTGTATGTAAGTATGACTGTTTTGAATTACTGTTATAAATCCTTTCACACATTTCTCTTGCTTTAGGTATGTACTGCATGCAGCTGGGGATGTAGTGCAGGAAAACTAATTCTTTCATGATTAAGAAGCAGAAATCAAATTCTTCTCAAATAATGAAAGAAAAAACAAATACTCAAACATAAAAGTATGCACTTGCTTTTGAGTACCATGAAATGGCTTTTAAGATTAGGTTTAATGAAAGCACTCCTTCAATATGCTTCAAGAATACTGCTTTCACTTAACAAATGAAGTATTTTCAGTTCAGGTACCAAAGCATCTACAATACAATAGCCCAAAAGCTGAGTGATCAAAAGGTGTACATGCAAGTACATACCAGAAGAATTACAACAGCTCAAAGCCTAACAGCTAACGGAATGCTAATGCTGCACATATATACGTTTAGAATATCTAGGTACGCTTCTGGTCTTGGAATCTCCCTACTAACCCCCCAGATCAGTAGTGCTTTTGTATCAAACAAGCTATTAGAGTATACAGGGGTCAGAACTCAAAGGACTTCAAATGTCTTTATAGCATTTTTTAAAAATCAAATACACTTTGTATCAGCATACTTGCTTACAAAGCTGGGAATAACATCGGGTAAAGAGTTACTATAAAAGCAAATTTGGAAGCACTTAAGCATTTGTGCAGACTTGCATCCTTCAAAGCAGAAGAAAAAAAAAACTAAACAAGATGAAACAAATTCCTGACTACTGCTTGGCACTGCATATATATTACTGACAAGAGGTCCCAACTTCTATCTTCCTGTATTTTTGCTATTAGCAATATACAACTCAAAGCACAGGAAAAGACATAAATCACTGCAAAAGATAACAGCCACACTGGTAAACTGCCTAGAATTTCAAGGCTCACAAACGTTGTGGAACGCCAGATTGAAAACATAAGACTGTCCTAGGTGCAGGATCAAACATCTGGGAGCACATTATTTCATAAGTCACATGCATGAAAGATTTTAAATCTTCGTGTGTTAAGAACATTCAACATGTTTTATAAAGGATATCAGGCTGCACTGTTCAGACTTGCATATGACTTCAACACTTAAATTAGACAAGGCTGACCAAAAACTGGTTACATACTCAGGCTCAGCTGATGAAGGTGATTCAGTGAGTGGTTGTGAGCTGGCAAGGAAAAAAACCCCTCACACTTCCTGTACAGGGACAAGTGCAGCTAGGCTGCTAGTCTTGCTTTAAGGATGCCAACAAAAACCTCTTATTTAGACTTCAGATTGCAGAACAAAACATAAAAATAGCTTCTAAAAGCACATGCTTTTGCATAAACCATTTATGTTCCTTCTTTGACAAAGCAGGCTAAACAAAGCTCTATCATCGTGCCACCCCAAGAGTATAAAGCAGTCACCTTTTGTATTATTACCCTTGAGAGCCAGAAGTAGCTTTCATCAGAGACACCTCTGGCTGCTAAAGAATGACCCAGATGACAGGAGAGCAAAGTACCAAACCTGTTTTACAGTTCCTTATACACTTCCAGAATGGTGTCAATCATGAAGTATGCTTCAGACCTGCTAACACCTGGCCTTAAAGTTCACATTTAGTTATTGAATTTAGCAAGTTATCTTAGTAGGCAATTTTTCATACTTTAAAGCACATCTGAAGTATGCTTCCCAATAAGCATCACTTTTGATTAAGTCTGACTTGAGCTCCTGTTAACAATACCACTTTGCTTTTTCTCTTTCAACTAAATAACTTAGTCAAGCAGAGAGAACAGAGCTCATACATTGCCAGGACATGACTGCACACCTGGTCTCCCCAAAGGGCATGTGCATTTTTTAAGAGGTGAGGGTAGAAAGGGAGGAAATCAGTGGGTGGAGGATAGCAAAGCAAGAAGATGAGGATGAGTCAGGAGATGAGGAAAGCTGTACTTCCTGGGCAGGACAGTGATTGGCATCTCAGGAATGTGGGGAAGGGAGTGGGAGATGGGAAAGACCCAACAGAGCTCAGGATGGTCTGACTAAAACAAAAGCTCCTCGAATCCAAGCTCCCCCAGAAGGGCAAAAGGAGGCTAAGATTACACAAGAGTCTTAATGATTAGGTGAGGTGAATGTCTAAACAACTTACCAGAGTAAGAGACAGCTCTCAGTTCTCATCATAAGATAGGAAGGAAAAATTCCTCTCTGCTTTCTGTCATGTTTCTCTGACATTCGTAAATACTTCTACACTCATGCAGTAGTCAAACAAGATACAACATCTAACAGAGTCCTTTGGCTACAGCAGTTTCAAAAATTAGCAAGCAGCCTATACACCAGTAGTACTTATACACAAGTGGTAAAGAGGAGGGGAGGGGAAGTCACTTCCACAGGAGTAATACGGTCATTTGCTAGTGACAAGCATTGACCAGAGAAGCCCCATGACAGACAACAGGATAATGAGGAACTGAACAACTGCCAACAGGTGAGAAAACGTCCAACAAAACCATAGCTTTATTTTCCTCGGGTTTGCCTTTATACTGATACAAACTTTTACTGCCCATATTCAAGGTGAGACTTTATATAGTACAAAGTGCCTTCATTCAAAAGGTAGCAACAGTACAAGACAACCCTTTCTTGCCAAAGCCTAGCAATTTCTGTGCTTACTGTTACCTTACTTTTGTAAAATACACACACTCTCTCCTCAGTTCTGAAAATCACTTCTTTGGTTTTACTCCTCCTAGTCTTGCACTGTTCACTGCTAAACAAAACCTTTTTTAATTAGGTGTAAAATCCCTTTATAACATAGCTTGTATTGCTTTCCAGTAGCCACACAACATCCAGATCTGGAATTCAGCTTCCTGAAAGAAGGAGACTTAAGTACTGCATTACAATAGCGTTTTACGAATCTGAAAAGGAAAGCAGATCAGTTTGTCATTTATAAGCCACATATTGTGGCAACAACCAAAACCAAAGGGGAGGCAAAAGCAACTTAGACAACTTAGAAGCCAATCCCAAGTTGGTCTCTATCAGCAGAACTACAGCAATCTGTGTCATAAGTTCTCATAGAACTACAGTAAGCTCACTCCTATGGTTACTCAGGGTCCTTGGAAAAGTGTAAGACCTAGGAGCTGAGGAGGAAAGATTACCTTTTACCTTGTTGCTCACTTCCTCATCAGATGCACCAACTAAAACTAATTAGGTTTACTGACATAAAGGGTTCTTCTGTAGGTCTGAAGATGTTTATTTACACGTTCTCTACCTATAAATTAATAATACATGCATGCTATATAAGAAGACAATTCCAAACATGCAGGTATTTCTGATTCCTTATGCTGAAGCTAGGAATAGGAGAATACAAAACCATTTCCTCTTTGATATAACTTGCGAAAGAGCAGTCCATGACCAGTTAGATTGATGTCACTTTTAGATTAGTTCCTAAAACTAGGAAGAGAGTAAACTGGTATTTATGAATGAAAGATATTTAAAATTATCACAAAAGGGACTGAGAAGACTTTTCTAAGGAGATGTGCAACTTCTTAGTGTTTGAAGCGAGGAAACTTATTTTCCACATTAAGATGAGAAGTGACAGGATGAGAGGTAACAGCTTCAAGTGGCACCATGGGAGATTTAGATTGGATATTCAGGAAAAATATTTTCTTCACCCAAAGAGTTGTCAAGCACTGGAGCAGGTTGCCCAGGGAATTGGTTGAGTCACCCTCCCTGGAGGTATTTAAAAGGTATGCAAATGTGGCACTAACTGACATGGCTTAGTAGTGGACTTGGCACTGTTAGGTTACTGGTTGCAGTTGATGAACTTGAAGGTCTCTTTCAACCAAAATGATTACTAGGATTTTACTGAGAACTCAGTAAAAGCTTGGTAACATTTCACTGGTTAGCCATCACAAAGGCTCTAAAAAGCTCATTCTAGCTTTCCTCATTCCACACATGTGGCAATACTTTACAATGCAGTTAAGACTGGAGCAAGTTATCCCTTCAAGTTTGGCAAAAATGGCTGCAAATAACTTAGTTAAACTACTAATAGCATTGTCATCCCATTTACTTCACAACAACCTACTTACATGGGGGCAGGGAGGCAATTCCATAAGGCAAAACAAGTTATGAGAAAAATGCTTAAAACATATAAACATATACAAGTATGTGCTCAGTTTTCAGCTGCAAAAGCTGTGGTTAGGTAATACTCGGCATAAATTAGTGTTACCTGAAAAATTGCTCCAACACACAGAAGATATGCATAAGCCATTCTAGAGAACTAAACTAGAAAGAAAGAGTGAAGCATGCATGCAATGTAAACCTGTAAACAAAACACAAGTCTGAATCAGTAACTTTGCTATTAAACATGCTACTGTGTTTTATAGATTGGCCAGACAGAAACACCTTACAGCTGGAAGATTTTTCCACTAATGCACCTCTAGACATAATGCAAAGCACATGCTGCTACCCTCTCTACTATTCCACATTTGGCAGAGAGCAAGGTTTGATCTTATGCTGCTATCTGCAGCACCAGACAGAAAAGCATCCTTCCAACACAGAGGCATCAGTGCTTTGCTTATTTTCTTGCAGGAAAAGACTTAAAATAGTGTGAGCTTCACAACACACATCAGCTATTTTACAACCAAATCCTAAAGGCTAGCAAGTCCTTTCAGGCCAAGTTGAGTAATTTTCATTTCTTCAAACTTTTACAGGTACTACAACTAATCAAGACATCCCCAGCATCTTCAGGGATTGAGCTATAAATATCTGACCACTAGAGTTACCAAGTTATGTTGAACTGCTATAAAAACATTCCTTCTTACAGATCATCTTCCATCTTTGTTGAAGATGTGGAAGCAGGAAGGCGCAAACATACTCAGATAAAACAGGCTGTGCTGCTACAGAAAAATGCTTAACATTGAAAATGTGGTTAAAACCAACATATGAACACTTGTTTGTTGTTTTTCTTTTTTTTTTTTTTTTAAGGGAAACGGACA